>LCWF01000105.1:0-104794 GCA_001006345.1 Phaeomoniella chlamydospora | reverse complement strand
AATAAAAATATATAATAATAACGATATTAAGCTCCTCTATTAGCTCTAATAAGCTATCTAAGTCTTTAAACAATTTAAATAGGTTCCTAGATAAATCTATTATTAATCTATATAAAAAGATCTAGATATAATTACCTATATTTTTTTAAGATATTACCTATTTTTATTCCTATATATCCTTTAATAAATCTTTAAGTCTAATCTATAGTAATTAACTAGTCTCTTTATTTTTAGTCTTCTCCAACGTAATCTAAGCCTTACGGATTTTTTATTATTAATGTTGAAGATTACGCTCTATAAATTTAATCGCTATTAAAATCCTATTCGTTACCCTATATTTTTTATACTTTTAAATAAATTAAGATTTATTTTTTTTGATAATAGGGATCTTAATATCGTTCTTATTTTATTTTTATTATTATATATAATCTTATAATTATTTTATAACGTTAATATTTTTAATTATTAACGTAATTTCTAATCTAAAACCTAGATTTATCGTTAAATCCGTAATCTAGTAAAGTCCCTATTAAAAATTCGTTTGGATTAATTATTTAGATATAAGAAATGGTTCTGCCTAGAGATTAGAGTCTATAATTAACTAGGTTAAATTTAAAGTCTGTAATTTAGACGTTGTAATTAATTAATTTAATATTACGTCGATATTTTAAATCTTATTTACTTTTAATCCAGGCGACTTATTTAGAACTTTAAATCTAGGATTCTAATTATTTATAAAGATATCGATTTTTAGTTCTTTTATTTATTAATAAGAATAAATTATAAATAAGAGAATAGAGAGTTGTGAGTGTAATATAGAAATAAGTTAATACCGATAAGATAAATTAAGCTATACGTTTAAATTATAGCTATAAGCTAAATTATCGATTTTATCGTTATTTAAAAGATTACTAATCTAAACTTTAGCCTTATCTCATTTAAACTACACCTTTTATAAAGCAAAATCACTTATCTTACTAACGAGCTGATTTAGGCCCCTAGAATCTAATAGACGATATTATTTAATAAGCGCCTTATTAGCCTTATAAATTAGATACGTAAAATAAAACTTTATATTCGTTATAAATATTTCTATTATTTTAATTAGATTATACAATAGATAAAGTAACTTCTTATATAGAATATATAAACTCTCAATCCGTTAAAATAAAACGACTATTAGGTTATTAGATTAATTAGTATAATAAATAATAAGCTATTTTTCTTTAGGTATCCAGAACTTTTTTAAATATATCTTTTTAAAAGTGAATAATAGCTTTTTTAATTAATAACGATTATAAATTATATCTTCTAAAGTTACGCTTTTCAGATAGGCCTAATATTTATTTATAATTATATAGATATTATTTTTATTATACCCTAAGACTTTTAGTAATTAGCCCCTTAAATTCTCAGCGGCATATTATTAATAATATTAGAGCTTTAATCCTAATATAAATTACTAGTTTTCGGCTATTATTAAGATAAACCCTAGAGTTTAGTCGGCTATTAGAATAATTAAATAAAGTACTCCTTTAAAGATTACTTTATTAAGAATATTTAAAATAAATTAAAAAATATTATTTAATTTTTATATTACAAAGTAAAAGAATAACGGAAACATATAACTCTCATTATTAACCTTAATAACTATTATTAACGTTAATCTAAATTTATTAATATTAAAGATACTGTCTATTTTAATTAAAAATCTAGTGCTATAATATTTTATATATAAATATATAATATTATTCTAAAATACAATCTTATTTATTAGTATACCTCTATTCTATTTAATTTTAAGTTAATATATATAATCGAAACCCTATTTCTATAAAACGAGCTAAAGCTGAATAAAAGATGAGAAATCGACTACCTCTTTAAATAATATCCTATCTAAATTATAATACTCACTTATTAATAATAATAAACTCTATTAAAAAAAATACAGTTAAATAAGATATATAATATACTAATTTATTAATATATTAGAACTATATTAATAATATCTTAATACTCTTAAATTAATATCTTATTTTATAGATAGAATAGAGAATTAGGATAAAATAGATGACTATATTCTAAATATTTAACTTTTATACGTTAATAATTATTATTTACTCGAAATCCTGATATCTTTTAAAAGTAGTCTTTATTTTTAATTTTAGTATATTCTCGTTGGCGTTAAGAGATTATACGTCTAATCTAATTCTTTTAAATATACTCTTTTAATTAACGATAGTTACGCGTTTTAATTTTATAATATACGTATTAAAAAATAACGTAATTTTATTTTAATACTTTTTTTATAGCTACGAATCTATAGGTTATCGTAAAGATAATTAATCTAAAACGTATTTAGTCTTTAGATTTAAACTATTTATCTATATCGATATCTAATTCGTACTAATAGATTTTAGATTATATTTTAAATAGTTTACTAATACGTTATTATATAGATTTATTTTCTATTTAATTAGAAGTAGTTTAGATATACGTTAACGACGATATAATATATATATATCTATAAAATCGATTCAGCGACAGCGAGATTTAAATATAAGGTAAAAACGGCGATAGCGAGGTCGATAAGATAGATATAAGAGGATAATATTTATAAACGGTCGATAGAATAATAAATTATACGCGATTCACTATAGTAACGCGTTATCTTGGTACCCGATACCAAAAACGATTTACCGCTTTACCTGATGCTCTGACCTGATGGCCCGGAGGGAAACTCCTGTGAAAGCCTAGTCTTCGAGTACCCAATTGTTTTAAATCGTCGAGGATCTCGCACTTTGGTCAGAACCATGAAAATTATTCATAGACCAAGGTTACTACCGGTATACGGTCCTTGGGCTACGACAGAGGCATTCAAGGGCCCCCAGCAAACATGGAGCAGACTGCGAACAGACAAGTGCCTAGGTATATTCCAGCATGTCTGATAACATCTTGCGTCGCCTTTCTTTTCGGGTAAATTTCTAGTCCATCCTCCATCAAGAGCATCTCTAACAAATCCAGTTTGGATACGGGAACAATTGGGCCAGTGACTGAAATGTCATCATTCAAGGAAACGGTGGGAGATTTCTCTTCCACTATTCATGGTGTCATCGTTTCTTCCATTCTCCTCACGGGTGCATTGGCCGCCTTGTTGGCTGGAATCCTGGCAGACAAATATGGTCGAGTCAGAGTGATTGTCGTGGGGTCTTGCATATATGGCATTGGAGCTGCCATCGAGTGCGCTGCGCCTCTCCTCGGCGTTTTCATCGTAGGAAGACTTATAAAGGGCGTTGGAGAGGGTCTTTTCCTGAGCTCAGTTTATGTCCAAGTCTCCGAGATGTCTCCTTCTAGGATCAGGGGAGTTATCACCTCAATGCCTCAGTTTGCGATCGTCGTCGGTATTGTCACTGGCTTTTTCATCTGCTATGGTACTTCTCATATTAGGACCTCCACAGTCTCCTGGCGATTTCCTTTTGCTTTTGCGTCTTTCCTGGCATTCACTTTGGCCTCTGCCTGTTACTTTGTACCCCCGTCGCCTAGGTGGTTGATGTCAAGGGGCGAGACCGAGCACGCTCGAGCTGTGATGATTCACCTTGGCCTGGACCAAGTGGAGCAAGAGGAACTTCTATCCACAGCTTCCCTTGACATTGAAGATACCTCCGATATGACCTTTGTTGAAAGCGTCAAACATATGTTTCGCTCCTTTGTTGAGGCTCTATCGTCTCCTTTCAGAGGCCGGACCTTATTCGTCTGCTTCATAATGGCCATGCAACAATTTTCCGGCATCGACGGCGTGCTGTATTACGCCCCCACTCTATTTCAACAGGCAGGGTTATCGTCTGAGCAATCCGTGTTCCTGGCGTCAGGGGTATCGGCACTACTCATCCTAGCAGCGACAATACCAGCATCTCTTTTCGCGGACAAATGGGGTCGCAAAACCTCCGCATTATTGGGTGGAAAAGGAATGATAGTGCTCATGCTGATCATAGGCTCTCTCTATGCTGCAGATGAAGTTCATCCGCACACCGGGATTTCACGTTGGGTGGTTATCGTCTCGATTTACCTCTTCGCTATAACTTATAGCGCTACATGGGGAGTTAGCTTTCGAACGTTTGTCGTCGAAAGCCTCCCGAGAAAGACCAGATCAAGTGCGTCCTCGCTAGCACAGAGCTCGAACTGGGTAAGTCAGCTTCAACATTTCTTCCTCCAAGCGATCCATCCTCTGAGCGTCAACTAATTCTCACGCCTAGGCCGCTAACTATACTGTGGCGCTGATCACTCCAATCATGATCTCAACTACATCATTCGGAGCTTATTTTCTTTTCGCCGGCTGTACATTGCTATGTACCATTGTAATATTCCTATTCATGTTCGAGACTCGAGGACATAGTCTCGAACACATTGAAAAGCGATACGCGCAACGCAAAGCAATGGTGGCGACAGGGAAGTGGAATGTTGAGGGTTTGAAGTTGAAGCGAACCAGACATGATGTCTGATGGTCCTAGAATAGGAAGCTATCACAGGATCAATCGACTACGACATCAAACAAAGACCCTGCAGATCAAATGTCCCTCCTGTCGCCACAATTTATCCCATTACATGGTCGTGCTATATGACCTGCCATGACCACTCCCTCAACTTCGGCCATGCGATACGACCAGAGACGCAATCGCTTCCACTGGCCCTACGGAGCCGGAGCCGGGGCCAAATTCAGCACTACCTGACAAAGAAGGCATCGACGATCCGAAACCCTTCACTCTACGCATTATCATCATCATCGCAAGACAAAGAATCACTCTTTTTGACCCCGATCTCTCGTTACTTACAAATAGACATGTGTGCGGATTTTCTGGCGTTTGGAAATGGCTAATCAGACATACATATAACCTGTTGTGAAATTTATGATCGGAAAATTGGGAAATTTAGATGATAGACGACAACACTTGGAATCAGAGAGATTTAGATTTAGATAGACCATAGACACCAGGATATAGATTTTAGATATAGGTTTAGAATAGAATGGGGTTTAGGATTGAGGTTCAATTGATATCGTCATCGATATCGTCATTGTATTTCCAGGAGATTTTGATATATGATATATCCACTGGCTCCCCTAAATTGAGCAGCTGCTGGGGTCGCAGTATATTGTAGTAAGACCTTCAACAGGAATTAATAAATAGACAGAATCCATTAGATTACATAGATGGTACCATAGCCGATCACACAACAGTCATCATCCAATGCATATCCTCATATTAGACATATATCTCCTATATCCAAATCCTAAAGTGCTTGCTTTGGCTTGTAATTTGTATGAACATACTGTACATGTAAAATCCCAATGCCTGACGAAGAAAATAATAAAGAAATAATGGACATCATCATACCAAGTTCACCTCAACATCTTCCTTCACCGGTCTCTCATGCGGCATCTTTGTCACGGTGATGGTCAAAAGCCCGTGTTGAAGATTTGCCTTTAGAGTCATGTGGTCGATATCTACGGGGAATTCGAAGTTTCTGACAAAGTAACCTATTTGTCTCTCGTTGACTGTGAGATGCGGTGGTTTCGGCTTGGGTTGGTTCTGTTCTTCGGGTTGTTCGGTGCCGGCAGCGGGTTCGCCGGTTTCGACGCTGGTGGAGGAGAGATTGGGCGGCGGGAATGCTTGCATTGCGCCTTTGGCGATGTCTTCGGCGATGTTGAATTCCAGGGGTTTGGGAAGGTGCGGTCTCGGGAAATGGAATGGGGAGGATCCGCTGCAGATGCAGGGTTTTGTTTCGCTGGACGCTTTTTCTGGGTCCTCGTCGGATCGCTGCGAGCAGACTGAGAGATGGGGACGGTCAATCCGGGCTTGGATCAGCAGAGTCCGGGTCGATGTCCAACGGATGCGAATTTGGGATTTATCTGCAATTCCGGGTAATTCAATATCGAGATGATATTCTTCTATCGTTTCGCGAACGTCGGTGCTTGGAACATGGGTGTTGTTGTCCGTGTTGTGTAGCCATCTGCAAAGCTTATGGCGAAAGTACGGAGCAGGTATATGGAAAGCATGATGGGGTGGTGTCTCTGGCCACGTCTCGTGGAGATATAGGGTGGGATGGGGGAGAGATACTGGAGCACCCATCGGCATGGCAGAGAGCGCTTGAAACGTATCGTCTTTCCAAGAATGGGTAGAATGCATGAATTGGTATATTGAAGTATGGTTGGAAGCAATGATAAACTGGAACCACCTACCGTCGTGATTGTGTTTACATATTATAATGTCTTCTGGAGACATGTGAAATGCGGTAAATGTTCATCTACTCAGCCATGTTCAATCTGAGCAATCCCACATGATCATGAGGTGTCTGCTGACCAGAAGGAAGTGGTAGAAAATTCCCAATCGACGAGACACCTCGTCCTCGGTTTGCGAAATCTCACGATGATGGTGTGACACTTCTCGGGAAACTCCGCCGATATCAATATTTTATCGGCGGTTCTTAATAAGTGTTAGTTAACTAATAGAGGGGCTAAGTAGCAACTAGGCAGTGGCAGTAAATACTGATGGGATGTTGTTTCTTCGCCGGACGTTGAATTAAATCCACGACCAGAACCTTTGGCTGATGTTAATAAACTTCATGTAAGGGTCAAAAAGCTTGAAGCTAGGAACTGCCCTCAAGGCTGTGGAGGGACATTACTGACTTCCAATTGTTCAATTCTGACTACTTAGATGTGTACCTCAGACCAACCATTTCGGTATCCTAGGATACTGAAAAGCAATGCTTGATTCCGCTCTGTCGAGAAGATTCTGAGATAGCTAATCGGGTTGCGGGCCACTGACAAAGAAACAGTGGCTCTCATCGCATGTGAAAAACAATAAGTGACCAGGAACATACAGCAGATCTCTAAATTACAGAGATCAAAGAAACCGAATCCAGAGATTCGTACAATTCTCTCTTTATATATCAAATATTAGAGGGGTCAATACCTGCGCGTTTTGTAGCGCCAGTACTTTTGATGCGGTTTTCTGGCGCTTTTGGATGAATGTAGAGCAGATCTCGGCGCTCCTTCAATCCTCTCTAAATCCTGTTCATATCGACCAAGGTTTGTATTGATTATCACAGAATGACTGCGGTCTGATAGGTAAATCGAGCGAATAGGATAAGCAAACTAACAAACACACCACAGTCAATTCCACCTTGGATAGTTCTTCTCTATCGTCCGTAGTTAATTTCGCTTATAACTTAGCTATCAAATTCCTTCACAATAACAAATCTGTTATAGCATACAGTGTGTACCTATCTCTACGGAAGACCCAACGTGGACCAAGCACGCGTGACAGGGATCAAGTGTACCGTGAAGGCTGTAAAACATAGATGTCCTTTTTCCTGGGCCAAAAAGTTCCTTTTGTTGTTTTTGTTCTTGTTTCTCTTGGAGGGGAGGGGGTTTCCAAGGACTGCTGTCATACAGGTTAGATGTTTGGTGTCATCATAACGGCAAAGATGCAGTTCCGAGAGAATGGGAAACTTCTGTGAATTTTGTGAGGCATATCTGATTGTTGCATGTAGCGTAGTACGCCTAGAGGCTCAGGAATGGGTGATCCATGAGATCACGAGCTGTCTTCCTCTGCTCTGGAAGCCAGACAAGCATTTCGCTCACGAAAGACAAGCATTTCTCTCTTTCTTTTCCCTCCAGAGACGGGAGTGTGTCCTTGAGCTTCCGATTTGGAATCAGGCCTTTGTACACGAAATTGCCTAACACGACATATTAGTAAAGATTTCTCGGCTTCGCAGTATGCTCCAGTAATCACCTTCGTCATCAAAAAATGGACCACCGAAGAACTGTCGCGCGTTCCTGCCAAGTCTTCCTTCGTCATTCCTGACAGCATCAGACCACTCCCGCTGAAGCATAGCTTCAGCTCTTGCCAGCAACTTTCGAGGCGGCGGTCCAAGAAGTCCTATCATCTCTGCCAGATGACCTCTTCCATCATAGCGGCCGTGTCTGTCATGTACATGGCGAAAGAGCTCTGTTCGCTCAACAAGATCCCACATCCGTGGCTAAGTCAGCTTTGCTATAAAGACCGCGGGCCCGATACTACTCACCAGAACACCCAGGTTCCAGATGTCTGCGCTAGTTGTCCAACCACAACCGAGGATGACTTCCGGAGCGCGATAGTGGTCTGGCTGTATAGGATAAATGCCAAACTGCTCCGGACTGTCAAGTCGCGATGATAATCCGAAATCAGCCAGCTTCGGTAGATTCGTCAGTCCTCTTAACGGACCGAAGTCATTGTGACAGCGAAACACAGCTCGGCCGGTGGCGTCGACCTTATATTGCATGGGGAGGCCAGTTTGAGTTTTGATGAATTCATGCAGGATAGCCTGATCCTCGAAAGTAACCAAAATATTCTCGAGTTTCAGGTCTGCAGCAGAGGTCAGGGTAATGTGCAAACTCTTTGAAAGACTTCATATGCTGTAGGAGAATTTACCTGTATGGACAATGCGACATTCTGAGTGAAGATAGTCAAGGCCCGCAAGTAGCATGAGAAGATATGCTTTTAGTATTGGAAGGGGAAGTCTCCGGTCAGTAAAACGTCTCTGAAAAAGCCACAATGGTTCTCTCATAGGCTCATATACAAGGCATAGGTGTTTTCCCGCTCGGGATGCCACCTCGAAGCTTTCACAACACGTTCGAATGATGTCGTAGCCACGGTGTGAAGGATTTGTCTTGGCAATGTGTTGCTCAATATCGCGCTCATGGCTAGCTACATGAGAACCGCGATTGTTTATTTTGAGCACCACTGGGCGCTCAGACTGCCACACGTATCTATATCATCCATCCTCAGTAGGTTGAAATCTGCAACTGGCATAGCAAGAGTATGTACCGTTTCGTATCCTGACTGAGCCACACAGTCGAATGCGATCCCCAACCAATCTTCGTCAGTAGTTGATAGTTCTTTGGAAGTACCTCTCCAGGGGCAGCTGGATAGAATTCTTGCGAGTGGTAAGCAGGGCATGCTTCTTCATCAACAAGCTCATCTTGCAATGACGGAGACTTGGCACGAGAAAGTTGAGCCGGTTTGACGCGAAGGGAGAAGAAGTTCTGCCGCATGTTACATCTGGTTGATCTCATTCTCACAGTCGAGACGGTTTGTCGAAGGAGGTTTGTACCTTGGAAGGCTGCCCCTGGCAGGTAAAAGGGAGGGATCACCTCACCTAAACTATACCCTGAACTCCAGCATGACTTTCTTTGCATGGATAATAGGTCGGACAATAATGGCAACGAAAATCAGCGTGGCGGACAACACACGTTTGTAGTGGCACTGAACGGTCGACCGGAGACAGACCACGGCGGTGACAATGTAGATAGAGTCAAATATCCTGGAGCTTTGCATTAAGAGCTACCAGATGGTAAGCATACATACTAATATCCAACAGGTTGCGACTTGCATCGGTCTAGATCACCAACGGCCTTCCGATCAATTAAAACAGCAGATGTAATTTTTGACGATTGTCTTAGTCCAAAGGAGACAGAGGCAGCGGCAGCCGTATCGGGTCTTCTGTGGACTGCTGAGAAAGGTCTTTACGGATGATGCTTGAAGTACGAGACCATGTCTATAACTTATAGGTATTGTATATTGCTGTATATTGGTTGATAATCACGAGAATAGTACCGGGTGAGAGTATATGAATCTGACGCGGACGCTGTGTATCATAGAACTAGGTACGGTATCTTCTGTACCACCTGGAGGAGTATTAGTTACAGTACTGTAATTAGTCTTCTGCATTGATGTGCGCTGGTTGCCATTTTGCTCTTTGTAAAATTGTTTGTTTCATGCCGTGAAGCACGCGTCACTGCTTAATCAGATCCGATCCGATCAGTGCCTGTTCCTGAAGCGTGGTCCGCCCCGCAAGTAATTCATGTACCTGTACAGAGTACACTGAGTAGACTAAACTTCCACGCTGACTTTCGGATATCTCCGGATCATCATTTTCACCGCCTCGCTCTACCTTCCTCTTCATATCTTCACTCTCTCATTCTGCCACCATTATTGTCAACAAGACAAGATGCCAACTCCACTGGTATGGCATTGTCCATACGACAATTGTGATCACGCAAGATCGCGTCCATACGAGCTTTGGCACTCCCACAAGCTCATCGACCACCCCGAAGAAAATCCAAAGGATCAAGTCGCATTTCGAACACTTGCCAAAGAACATTCTCTCTCGATGGAGCGCTCACAGCGCAACCGAGTCCCAACGGCGAAAGCTGCCGAGGCTGGCAAGGGTAGCGATGCCCAAGTCGACCTCAAATCGCTTCCCATCGTGACTCCAGAGTATTCAGACTTGCCGGCTGATGGTGTTTTTTTCGAGTCCGCGGCTGAAATTCCAAAGATCAATCCATCTCACAAGGTCTCCAGCACCACTGGTGAGAAGATTCAGTTATATCACTTGGGCCAACAGTAAGCCTCAATCCCCACGCCACTTTCTGCAACAGTTTCACTTTTGGCTGGCGATGACACATACTAACCGGTTTCTGCAGTCTTGAATCAAAAGATCGATTCAATTACACCCGAGCTAAGGGCGACCCGAAGACCGGCCTCTTCCACAACACCGAAGCTCCGCCCTACTATGCTCGAATCTCTGACGAAATGCATCCAATCTGCAACATTTCAGAATTCACCATGGACTTCCTTGTCGGCAAAGACATGCTCACTTCACAAGGTGTGGGGCAACACCAGACTGTCAAAGCCAATGTTTGTGCCCGCGAGGGCAGCTACTTCTTTGAGACCAAACTCCACTCATGTAGAGACAGCGTCGTGAAAGACGGAAAAGTTCAGGAAGAGCAAACCAAACAGGCTGCTGCTGATGCAAATGACAAGAAACAGGGCAGTACTCTGAAGGGTTGTCCAAGCATCGGTTTTGCTCGTCGTGAACATGGTCATGGTTATTCTCTTGGCTCATCAAGCTATTCCTATGCTGTGTGTGCCTACGGTTCCCGCCAAGGTAAAGATCTTCGTTTTGCTGGCATGCCCATTCCAGTCGAAGGAATGCCAGAGATCTTCGAGGGAGATGTCGTTGGCCTCCTGATTACACTTCCATCTCTTGATGAACACCGTCAAATTGTCGAAGCCCCCTACGACCCTAATTACGAAGAGTCTACGCCAGCGGAAGGCAAGCTCAAGCAGGAGAAGAAAGATAAGAGGAACAAGAACAAGAAGAAGAAAGCCAAGGCTAAAGGAAAGGCCGTTGATGAGTCGACTCAACTTCAGACTCCTGTCGCCGGGCCATCCTCGTCGGCTGCTCCAGTTGATGAGAAGAACCCTGAAGTCCCCTCCACTGTTGACATCATTCACGAGCGATACCCGATTCGTGCCAAAGGTGGCGTCTACTTTGAATCTTCAGAATACCAAGCCCTACCAGAATTGAAACCAAGGGGTGTGGTTGCTTACCGCGAAAACCCAAAGAAAATTTCCAATGGTCGACCATATCCACGCCAACCATACCTAGGTTCAGATAGTGCACCTGCTGCAGGAGCATCTGCCTACCATGATTGGCCATCTCTTCGAGGCCTACCAGGTTCCAAGATCGAACTTTGGGTTAACGGTAAATACGTCGGCGTTGTTGCACAAAACCTGCTTGCCTTCCTTCCCCCTGCCAGCATTGTCGATGTTCAAAAGAAAGGCTCTCTTCCGCCAAATATGCACTCTGGTCTCTGGGATGACGGCACCCTCGGCTACTACCCCGCTATCAGTCACTATGCAGACAGCATTACAGAATTCAAGTTCGATGAACCCTTCTGGTTTGGTCACGACGGCCGTCCGGACGTCAAGCCTTTCGGAAGGCGATACGAAGAGGCGATCGTCGAAGACATGGTCTCCGACATGATTGACGAAATCCAATGGGAAGTTGAACACCGCGCTCAGCAACAACAATAGCGAGAGAGGGGGTGAGCGATGATGCTCTGGATAATGTTTCATTATCAGCGGCTACTAATGTTTCTTACGACTCTTTGAGCCCTATCTTTTTGGGCAATTGTTCTTTTGTTAATTCAAATGATACCCCACTCCTAACGCGACATGGCGTTTGAAATGAAACTTTCTGAACTTGTGTACATGGAAATGGAAATGACATTGAATATGGAGACTAGAACCGCGACAGGATAAATAGAAATAGAATTGAGAAAATGAAAACTCTCAAAAGGGGAACACCAGTGTAAAATCAAAATAAAATTACAATCCGATCCGATCCCAAATAGAAGAAGATACTGTAGATGATACGGAATAGCTAACATGATCTTTTCACAGATACGAGTACTGTTAACTTAATATTTATTTATTTAGTTAATTAGTTGTCTATTTATAAAATGATCGAATAGTCCATCATCATACAATATCATTCATACATACATACTACGTACATGCACAAAGTATAATTTACACAACTACAGATATTCAGATATTCTGTTGAATACTATTCCCGGATTCCATCTAACTATCTATTCATGATATTTGAATTCTGATTATTCCATTTCCTTCATCTTCTCAATATCTCCGGCTAATCTCAAGACCATATTATCGGTTCCCCATTGTCCTATGATCTGCATGCCGATTTTCTGTTGCGTATGTTTGAGATTCTGGTCGTTGTTGCCGGAAGGGGCTTCTGAGGAGAAGGAGGAGGAGGAAGGGGGTAAAGCGGGGATGGATATGGCAGGTAGTCCGGCTAAACTTGCGGGGACGGTGAAAACGTCGTTCATGTAGGCGTTTAGAGGGGAGGAGGAAGAGGGAGAGGAGAGGGACGAGAGAAGGGGGGGAGGGGTTGGAGCTGTGGGGGAGAGGATTAAGTCGATGTTTGGGGATAAGTTTGATGATGAAGGTGTGATTGGGTGGTCAGGAGTATCATGTAAAGGGTTCGGCGTGGAGAAGACTTCGTCGAAATCTTGTTGGACTAATCTGCGAACTTTCTGGGCTTGGATGAAATAGTTGTCTATTGCTTCCGCACTGAGACTGTAGGCTCCGAGTAAAATCCTTCTTTTGACTTCGGGTCCGAATCCTTCACCTCGCGTTTTGGCGTATAGGTACCCATCTTCTGCGTTGTCGGTGACGTTGGGTGATCGACGACCGTACCGTATGCCATCATATTTCGCAAGATTGGACGACGCTTCAGAAGGGGCGAGGACGTAATAGGTGGATAGAGCCTGCTTGGTACGCGGTAGAGAGATGGGGTGAATAGTATGACCGAGCTTGATGGAGATTTGATGGAGAGAATTGAGCCAGGCGGAACGGACAGTGGGGTGGAGTTCAAGGATATTGTATTCGAGGGGTATGCCAATACGAAGGACTTTTTTGGGCTGTGAGAAAGCTTCCTTCACATGAGAGCGGATGCGAGGAGACATGCTAGTGGGATCTTTGGGGTCGAACTGGTTTAAGACATCTGAGGAAAATTAGCATGTACGGCCGATAGGGTCGATGATGCCCACCAAATACTTTGTGTATAGTTCCCATCGTCCTAGCTAGTATTCCTACTGTGTCCAAAGAATTGGCATATGCTATCACTCCCCATCGTGAAAGGAGACCATAGGAAGGTTTGAATCCGAGAGTCCCTGTGTAAGCAGCTGGTAACCTCACTGAACCTCCTGTATCTGTCCCTAGGGCAAAATCGCAAGCCTGGTCCTTAACCGCCAAAGCACTTCCGCCTGAGCTACCTCCCACGGATAGTTTTCTGCCTTTCTCATCCAATTGATATACCTCGCCAAAACTTGTATGCGTCGAATGAGATCCCATACCGAATTCGTCCATATTTGTTTTGCCTGTCACGATAGACCCTGCTTGCTGAAGTAGTTCAACTACTGTCGCATTGTATGGGCTCACATACCCAGGCCCTAGGATCTTGGAGTCACAGGTTGTGGGAGAACCAATTGCGGCATCTGTGCATATGTTGTCCTTAATCGCACCCTGCAGACCAGCCAAGGGTCCATTTGATGTCCTGGCATCATTCGTCGAAGCATTAGCAGGAGCTATCGGCTCTACGACACTAGATTCGTCGTCGAGATTCGAGGCGCTATTAAAACCATGTTTGGTGCTTGATATGAACCCGATCGTACTGGCAGGTATGAAGCTCGATGCACCTGCAGCCCGGATTGCTCTCGCACCAACCGACATCGAGCTTTTGGCGCAATATGAGTATTAAGAGAGGGATGCGTCCATACAAACCGCAGATCTCCGTATGAGCTTCGAAGTTTTGGCCGAGCTGATACCAGACGGCGTTAGAGATGGGAAGCTGAGCCGAGAATGTTTCATCACCGGCTACTCACTTAACTCCTAACAGTTGAATCGCTCATACGGCCATACGGGAAAATGGCCATGGCAGCGATCTTAGGGTTTGAGTAGGAGTAGTTTCTTGTCTCAATCAAATTCGAAGTTGTTGTTGTATTCCGATTTGCTCGAGGTTCCGATCAGTCACATTCATACGGACACGAATGTTTTCATCCTTGATTTATTGGACAGTGGCTTCTACGATATGGAATCTATTCATTTAGATAAGAGCACATCATCAATGACATGGGTCTGCGGCCACCCAAGCATTATACATCAAGTCTACAAGGCATCAACCGTAACGTTCGCACATCCGGTTCCTGTCTTCGTTATGCACATCGATGTAGAAGCAATTGACAACAACCCCTGAATCTTCCGTACTATCAAAGCGTTCAGGTCACTATTCCTCGATGATCCGGCATCTTCTGGGGTTGCCATTGAGCAAGACATAACTGGTTGTAAACAGGCCTTGCCAGCCGAACCACATGATGTTGCTAGCAGAATAATATGGTGGCGCAGATTATTACATCCTGGACTAGTCAGCATTGAAGCGGAAATTGTGTTTTTAGAGTCAAATACCGGTCTACGGGCGTCAGGCCGAGGAGTCCCATACCATTGGCGAGGACTTGTCGAGCCGCCTCGTAGAGAGAAGCCCGTGCAATGGACGTTTCCCCTCCTTCTTTTGCACCGATGACTCGAAGGACCTCATAGCTAGACGAGAGTTTGTGCGTTAGTTTAAACAGGTAGGTGAGGACTGTGGCAGGTTCCTGTGTTTTCAGTGTGTGTCCAACGGTATCCGGATACTGAGCTAAGATTCGTATCAGGTCAATAGCATGCTTCTCAGTCAGCAAGGAAAAGTCAGCATTTACGAGCTCCTCGCGACTATAGCCAGCGTTCCTGGAAACGGAGCTTAGTCGAGCATGCGCATACTGAAGGTATGGCCCGGTATCGCCTTCGAATGAGAGCATACGCTCCATGTCGAAGGGGTAGTCGTTGATCCTCTTCCCGCTCATGTCCTGAACCATGATAGCCGAGATCCCTAGAATATCTGCAACCTTCTCAGGCTGGTCGACAAGAACATACTTTGCCTGGTTTCTTCGCATGACTTCGTGCATGCTCTCGCCAACGTCATTCAGAAGATCATCAAGGAACTTGACGGTGCCTCTTCGTGTAGACATGCCCATGACCTTTCCGAAATTAACATGTTGTACCTTCTTTGCAATGTCAGCGTAGCGCCCTCCCATGAGTTCAAGAATCTTGAAAAGACGTTGCATGTGCAAATCTTGTTCAGCCATGACAACATATATCATCCGATTGAACTCAAAACGGTCGAAACGCTCGATGGCAGCCCCAATGTCGCGAAGGAGATAATTCGTGGTGCCATTTCTGTTCCGTACAATTGCCTTTTCCAGCTTTTTTGCGCCGTGATCTTTGAAATTGACGACTTTTGCGCCTTGATCAACTTCGGTCAATCCCAGTTGATCCATCACCGCCTCTGCAGTCTCCATCGTACTCGGCTTGACCTGCGATTCGCCGGAGTACTCGTCGAAAAATATGTTCAAACGCGCATAAGTCTTTTTATACTTGTCTATGCTGAGCACACGAAATCGACGCCAAAGGGCCAAAGCTTCTTCGTCGCCTTCTTCCATGCGCTTGAAGTACGCTTTAACCTCTACAAACAATCCTGCCGATTCAAGCTTGCTCGTATCCTGACCATTCCTGTTTGCTGCTTTGAAAGCTTCTTCTTCTGGTTTGAAGAGTGCAGATATCTTGACATAGATGTCGAATAAGTGAGCTGTTGCATTAGCTTTCAGTTGTTCTTCGGATCCAAATTTCTTCCATCCAACAGCAAGAAGGCCATATTGTCCTAGTCTTCGTTAGATACGGTTGGAAAAGGGCAGCACGATTTGGAATGCTCACTTCCCCAATCCCCAAGATAGTTCATTCGCGTCACATCATAGCCAAAACCTTGGTACAGATTTGACAGAAATCCTCCGATGATGGTGCTTCGCAGGTGTCCGACATGGAACTCTTTCGCGATATTGGGGGAGGAGAATTCAATAATAATTTTCTTACGACCAGAAGAGATGTCGCCTGGAGTATTCAGTCCAAGAGCAGGGTTGATTCCGTAAGTAGAGCCAAGCTCGAAGATGGTGGGCAACACCAGGGATGCAATGTTTTGTGGCTTGAAAGTGAATGCCAGGCTGATGCCTGCCGAGCTCAGAGGTAGTACAAGGTCATTCTCTGGAAACTGCTATCATCAGGCATGAAACGTAATATGGAGTATAATCCAAAGTACCTGTTTAGACCAATGCTGCGCCAGATCGACTGGAGGTTTCCCTTTAACACGGAGTCGAGGCACAGCCAGGGTCAAGTCGCCCTTTTCGAGCGTCTGGGTCCATTGCAGGGAAGGATATATGATGCTCGCATCGATCCCAGTAATAGTCGAAAGCTTTTCGGTTATGAAAGATCGATATATGTCCACCGGATTTCTATCCGGGTAGCAGTCTGGGAAGGAAGGAAGATGTAGTTGGGCGAAATGTTGGTCGAAGTTGTCCATCGTAAAGATGCTCTGGTAGTAGGTTGAGGATTTCAAGGTTTATCACCCATACAACATCTCTGCGTTCAATATTTAATGACGCAAAGGCTACGTGTGCGTGGAAGACATGAGTCATAATTCAATCTTTTGCGATTGCGATAGATCAGTCGTAGCCCACTGCATTTACAAATTCCAGGTAACTTAAATCAGATACCTACCGGGTCCAAAGATTCATCGCTCTGGGGATCTAGCAAACGTTTCATTTTTATGTAAACCGTATATTTTGATCTTCGAGTTTGAGATTTTCTTTTTATATTTCGAGATTCGTTGTAGGGGGTCGTGTATGTCCGGATTGACGTCTTGTCAGGGAGGGATGGATACTGGAATTCTCAGATTGGTAATTGAGCCGACAATATTTCATCATCGCCTTCCTACTTGCAGATGAGAATAGATGCACTTGGGTATGTTCTTGTTTCATTGGGTTTCGAAAACCATTTTGTACAATGTCACTGATATTTGAATCCAATGTGACTGCTTCGCTTGCGAAGGGACTCCCAAAGCAACTTTGTAGGCGTTCCGTGTTTTCTGGCACTCGGCAGAACTCGGCTGGAAGAATTGGCTGTCAGAAACGTCTTATATCTGCATATGGCTATACACAAGCAAAGGCTCTCGTATACTCTTCCCATGGTGAACCAAAAGATGTCCTCTCATTACATGGACATTCCTTGTCACCGCCTTCAGGGACCAGTATAACCCTTCGCATGCTTACGGCACCAATAAATCCAGCCGATATCAATCAGATACAAGGCACATACCCATCTAAGCCGCCCATGACGTCCGCTCTTGGAACCAACCCCCCTGCTGCTGTTGGAGGCAATGAAGGCGTTGCAGAAGTCATAGGAACCGGTGCTGGAGCAACGACGGTCGCAAAAGGCGACTGGGTCATTATGAAGTCAACTGGAATGGGTACATGGAGGACACACATGCAAGTCGACGAGAGTCAGATACTCAAGATCGACGACAAGAATGGCCTAACGCCTTTGCAAGTGGGCACAGTATCGGTGAATCCATGCACCGCGTATCGTATGCTAAAGGATTATGCCGATTGGTCATGGGGCTCTGGTGAATGGTTTATCCAGAATGCCGCCAACAGCGGAGTTGGCAGGGCTGCCATACAATTAGGGAAAGAGTGGGGGCTGAAAAGCATCAACGTGGTCAGGAAACGGGAAGGATATGAGGAGCTAAAGCAGGAATTGGAAGAACTTGGGGCTACAAAGGTCGTAAGCGAGGAGGAGTTGTTGGGCAGGGAATTCAGAGATATGGTCAAGGAGTGGACGAACGGTGGAAGAGAACCGATCAAATTGGGACTCAATGCCGTGGGTGGAAAGAACGCGACATCGATAGCTAAAATATTGAGTCCTGAATCAAGACTGGTTACATATGGAGGTATGAGCCGACAGCCAGTCATGCTTCCTACGAGTTTGCTCATCTTCAAAAATATTGGATTTGACGGATTCTGGGTCAGCAAGTGGAGCGATAGGAACCCTGTGGAAAAGAAGCAAACCGTTGAAGATGTGCTCAGGATGACGAGACAAGGTCGCCTCAAAGACATTCCGGTTGTTGAAACGAAATGGGATTGGGACACCACAAACGAGGAGTTGAAGGATTCAGTACAAGGCACTCTCGAGGGATTTAGGAAAGGCAAAGGCGTGTTCGTCTTTGGGGAGACCTGATATGAACATACTCTCCTGATTTGCAATCAAGAAAGTGAACTACATGCATTCCGCCGTCCCCCACGAGTCTGATCCATGCATCTTCTTGTCTGAAGGTCTACGATTGGGTAGGTGTGATTTGACAGCATCAATTCGCTCACATCGTCACTCCCATTGTCCAAACAAAAAGTACTTCGATATGGGCACAATGGCAACGTTTTGCAAGCAGCGGAAGCAGTTTCCCAGCGTGGTTAATGAGGCTGTTTATCACGTCGGGGCCTAGAATTTTTATTCCACATGCCCATAGATACGCAACATGCAGATTTAGAAGCGAGTTATGCGGGCTGCTGTATATAGTCGTGAACCAAGAACTGTTCATTGTAATATCATGATATATATTGTAAATCTTCAATCTCCTGCTAAATTATTGTCGAAGCCTTTGAAGTATTGGAGTCTCATATAGACGCGTTGAAACTCATGAACAGTGTCAAAAGTGATCGCCGTCGTCGGTCTTGATGTTACGAGCAGGTAGCAGTTGCAGGCGAAGATGTTCGGGTCAAATTTCTTTGTAGTTTTCGTCCCTCCTTTCAGATAGGGTCCACAAAAATTTTGGGCAACTGATAATAACTTCTCGAAAGTTGCGCCCACATTTTTCTAACGAACGTTATCGAGGAATCGAATTCCTCTGCACATACGCTGCACGAGAGCTTCGCTGTTTCATAACCATGCCGAAGGCTGCTACAACACCAACAGCGGCCTCTAGGCGCCATAATCCTCTCGCTGACGACCTCAACTCAGTAGGAGCCCCCCGCACAAAATCTACAGGAAAGAGGAAATCAAGATCAGATGAGGAGGACAGAGGAGATGGGTACATCGACAGTGTGGCGTCGCGGAAGATTTTGACGCTTGCGCAAGATCTTGCAGATGAAGATGCCGCGGATCGTAAGGCCGCCGCAGCCAAAAACATACCAAATGCAGCCTATGGGTTTGACTCGAGAAATGCGATGGATGCTGCGGCGAACTCTGATGAAGAAGCAGACGATGGACAATTTCATGATGAAGACGACGAATGGATGCCAGGAGAAGATGTCGAGGTAGAAGATGTCGACCCAGAGGATATGGCAGCATACAGCAAATTCTTACCCCGAGACGACTCAGATCCCATTTTTGACCCAACGCCTTCAAAAGGCGACAGCGATGCCAATGGCGGAGGTACAAATTTGGCGGATCTCATATTACAACGAATAGCGGAGAAAGAAGCCGCTCAATCTGCCCAAGCTGCAGGGCAACCCGTCCCAATATTTGGTGGCGGTGACCCGGCGGATGCAGTCGAAATCCCTGCCAAAGTAGTCGATGTCTTCCAAAAATGCGGTCTGATCCTATCACGTTACAAATCGGGGCCGCTTCCCAAACCTTTCAAAGTCCTCCCAACCCTACCACAATGGCCAGATTTACTTGCTATAACTCGTCCAGAGCAATGGACGCCCAACGCCTGCTATGCGGCTACCAAAATATTTGTTTCCTCTCAACCGATCGTTGTGCAGCACTACCTCACCGATGTTCTCCTGGACCGAATCCGTGAAGACATCCATGAAACAGGTAAACTCAATGTGCATCTATTCAATGCCCTCAAGAAGTCTCTCTACAAACCAGCCGCCTTCTTCAAAGGATTCCTCTTCCCTCTTGTCGATTCCGGCACGGCCACTCTACGTGAAGCCTCCATCGTATCCGGCGTTCTCTCGCGAGTTTCCATTCCTGTCCTCCATTCCGCCGCTGCCTTGGTCCGACTATGTGAAATCGCTGCCGAACAATCCAGCGTGAACACCGAGAGTGCCGGTGCAACCAACATCTTCATCAGAACCTTACTCGCCAAGAAATACGCCCTTCCATACAAAGCCGTCGACGCTCTAGTCTTCCACTTCCTCCGATTTCGCAATTCCGTGAATCCTGACCTTCTCGATACCGACCCTTCCAATAACAACAATAGCACTAAGTTTTCCGCCCAACGAAAATCTAAAGACCAAAAACTCCCCGTCCTCTGGCATCAATGCCTCCTCGAATTCGCACAAAGATACAAAAACGACATCACAGAAGACCAACGAGAAGCTCTGTTAGATTTATTATTGATCCGCGGACACGAAAAGATCGGTCCAGAAGTACGCAGGGAATTATTAGCGGGCAGAGGAAGAGGAGTCGTTGAAATGGAAATGAAAATGAAAATGGAAATGGGAGTGTTAGATTCAGGAGTTGCAGGAAAAGGAAATTTACCTGGAATAGGTATAGGAATTGATTCAGCTGGGGGAGCTGTTGTTGATGATGGTGATGATACCATGATGATTTCTTAATTGTTTTGATAGGAAAGATACCAAAGGTAGGTAGGTACTGATCGGTATTTATCAGTTTGG
The DNA here is from genome assembly GCA_001006345.1 of Phaeomoniella chlamydospora. NCBI lineage: Eukaryota > Fungi > Ascomycota > Eurotiomycetes > Phaeomoniellales > Phaeomoniellaceae > Phaeomoniella > Phaeomoniella chlamydospora. Next base: position 83,844 of record LCWF01000105.1, on the reverse strand, counting down.
GAATTTCGAATTTGTTGTAGTAGCTCTTAATTGCCCATTTAAACACATGTTATAACATGCATTGGTCTCTGAGATTGCAAATCGCAAGGTGTATGGCATGTTCCTAGAACCAAGATAATTTATGGGGGGGGAAAAAAAACCAAGAATCATACACGAAACACCTGGCTACCTGGCTAATAGATTAATTCCTCAAAGCTCTCAATCGATCACCTAGTCCCTCTTCTAGCGCTTCTCTCTCTCTATTATTTTGTTTATCACCAACTTCCTCAGACGGTACCATACCCTCTTCGAGACCAGTCTTCATTTCCACACCTGCTTCATCCGCTACTCGAGCCATGAGAGCATCGACATCGGCTTGTCCTTCTGCACCAACTTGTTGACTTTCTACTCCACCTGCAACGTTCTCGTAGTATCCACCTACGACGTCAAGATCTTCGAATTGGGACTCGAACTTTTCCATCACGGCGCCGATCTTTTCGAGATCCATGGATTTCAATGCTACATCCATTCCCTTGACGGTTTGAGCCATGGATTGGGTTACTGCGCGCATTGTTATGGCGGTCTGAACGCGAGCTGCGACAGCATCGATACGGGAAGCGAGTGTCAGGAGTTGAATTCGGTGGTTGGAATGACGGACGGAAGATGTGGCGTAGAGGCGAGCGATTTGTGGTTGTGGTGGGGTTTGTTGGAGGGCTTTCTTCAGTTTGGATTGTTCTGCTTTAGAATCACGGTCCGCGCGGGCTGCTTGACGATTTAATTGTTTAGAAGTAAACTATATACACGGTGGAAATTAGTCATGTGTTTGATGAGTTAGATATAGGAGGGGAGTGGAAAGGTAGCCGTTGCGTTCGTCATCGGTTGAGGGACGCCTAGAAACGAGGATAAGCTGATGGAGGAGAACCGGGCGTACCTTCAAATTGAAGAGGGCTTTCTCAAGGCCCGACATGATTGGAAAATCGATATGCGCTCTCCTAAACCCAGTGTTGTACCAAGTAAGAGTTGATTGCTCTGTAGGGTGACAGGTAAAGGTGGTATCAATGTGGGGTGATAGCCCTTCTACCCGAGTACTCAGTGGGAAGTATCGTGTAGAGAAGAGACTATTATGAAGGAGTCGGAAAAGGTTCGCGCATGGGATGAGATTTGTCTGATGTTCGATAGGATAGTAATGATCGACGTATGAAAGGTCTGGAATGAAGAATATCAAGTAGTCGAGGTGAAGATGGCCCGATATGACGTTGTGGGACTTGTCCCCTCAGAATGGACTGCGGGTTGCCTGTAGGGTAAATGTCACATGGAGATAAGTTTCGCGGTTTGTTTCTGTAAATCAGGCGGCAGGTTAAGATCCACGACAGTTGCCCATTCGATTTGCAGAGATTGAGAAACCAAACGTGAGTAGACATATGATAATGTGCGTCTATCTACTTCATCAGGTGATGATGTATCTAAGATCTGGATGATTAAACTGCTTTAAATCGAATCACATGCAGGCACCTATTCGATTTACTCGGTAAATATGAAGTACACACTACGTCCTTCCAGAGAGCCATATTTTTGAGCGCCTTTTGCCTGTCGAACTCCTCGAGAATCTATCCCTAACCAATAGCCCTGACCCATGTGCAAACCCGCAGCCAACAACCGTGTCCCCAGATCTTACATTGCGTATTCATGAATACCTGCTGGACCCATGTCGTTGTATTCTGATCTTGTAAAGAACCCTTTACTGACACCTTGGTCGACCACGAATATCACCTTGGCAGCCACTTGTGCTCCTAAGAAACTGGCCTCCTCCATACCACTGTAATTGGCATCCTTCCACTCTGGGAAGTATTCCGGGCCTTTCACGGTCTTGATACTGGTTGGGGTTTGGCTGTGACCGTGCCGTTGATCAAAACTCTCAATGTGAGGCGTTTGGAACGTTGAAGGGGGCGTTGGCTGATTCGCATGGGTAGCCGCAACCAGAAGTGGATTGACACCGTGAGCGGCAGGATGATGTACTGGGGTTCCCTGGCCCATAGGGGTGTTGGTGCCACCCGTTGGTAGTGGCGTGGACAGGTTGGAAGGGAGCTCAGAAGTAAACATCGTGGCCGATGACGGTGAAAGGGTGTATCTAGTTGTCAATATCTGCAAGAGAGAATCTTTGAACCCTGTGAAAGTCAGCGAAAGTGTCACAATGGAGGTGCGGATACCTTACCCCTGAGTCGGCTGCCATTGCCAACTATAATCAGATTTTCCCAGAGATCACTTCGCTTGGAACCGTCAACGGCCTGGATGGTATTGTGTATTGTGGCCGCAATGATATCGAAGATGCCCAGGTCGGATTCTGATTTAGGAGTCGCGGCCAGGAATCTCTCCAAACCAACTTCTATGTCTCGCTTTCGTTTTTTCAGGGGGCCATCAGGCACGCTTTCGTCGGCCGGAACGTGTTCTTCGTATTGGAAAGTAGCCTTGGGCTTTTCCGAATTCTTCATTCGTATCGTCCTCGCTGCCTCGGCTGCAGCACCAGCCTTCTTTATCGCTGCCTTTTCCGCCCTTTCTTTCTCTCGTTTTGCGAGAAATTCACTCGTATCGCCACGTGCGACAATGGAGGCCACATCAAGAACACCTTCATTTTCCTCATCTTCACCACGAGGTTCTCCAACCTCGGTTCCTACTCCCGGGCCTCGCGGGGCTTGACCGACAGGCTTGCCGTCTGCCTCAAGCGCACCTGGGCCCGAACTCGCCGCGCCTGTAGAAGCGGCCGCAGCCGGATTCGCCTCTACAGTTGTCGTTCCGTTCGTCTGCTCCTCTCCGGGCATCGGCACTCCTAGGGGGAGGATTTCACAAATACTGCTCTTCTTTAATTGCTCACACATTTCATAATTGAAGCCTTTCCGCTCCAAGAGCTCGAGCAGTCTTAGCGTCAAAGCATCACCGCCGCATCTCTTCACCGCGACCCCTCTTCCAGCCTCCTGAGGCACGAATTCACTAACCGCAGTAACATCACATTTGCTATGCCCGACATCTACAACGGTGGCACTGGGAACTCCATATGCGTAGCACGTTGCCAGCGCGGCATCGATCAGGCAGAAAGCTGGAATCTTAAAGTTTTCGAAGAAGAATTGAGTGATGATCTCGTGGTCTCGTGCAGACCAACATGGCTGAGAGACGACAAGGATTGGTGTGTGAAATGGTGGACTCAGCGTATTGTATATGTGAGTGACGAGAGCCAGAAAACAGGACCAGTTCTCTATCCTGCCCTCTCGAATGGGATATACAGCGCTTTCCGTGGATTCGGGTTCCTCCTCGTATGTGACTGTTGCCGTTTCGTCGGCTGCCTCCGCTGGCACCTCGGGCTTTGATTCGCTTCCATCTGCCGCTGATTGATCTTTCATTTCAACATCGGTCTCAGGCTGTGGTGCTGTAGCGCCATTTGAAGTCCCATTGGTTGCGGCAGGGCTCTTCTTTTCCCTTATCCTATGAGGTTCCCATTCATTCTCCTTGGTCGCAGGAAACATGCGAGTAGGAAAGCGCCATTGCGCCGGCGTAAATGTTTCGGGGAGCCCAAGTTGAGCCAAAGTGGTCTCTGAGCCCGGTGCGATGATCTGGAGCGCGTAGGCTAGTAAGCATTACATTTGGTAATTTGGGGACAAGTTCAAGCATTACTCACCAACACATGCTCATCCTTAAAGGGCGGCATTGTGCGTTCTCTGAGTCGCGGTGTGGCTCCTCTGTTCCGATGATCACAGCTTCCTCTGCTGTCGCGACAATGGACACTAAGGTATAATTCACTGCAGCGGGCGCAAAGATGTCAACTCCAACACGCCAGATTCTAAGCTAAACCTAATTCGGCCCAAAGAACTCTCTACGTACCCCGTTCCGCTGAATTCTTCGCATTGTGAACAAACAAGGACGTTGCTTGGTAGCGATCGTGGAAATGCATACACACACAATTCAAACGGGAGGATGTGCCACGTGAATTAGACATTGATCGAAAAACCTAAGATCCAGATTACTCATGGGTTCCTACAAGAATTCTCACAATGTTATATTAAACATAGGTGAAACGATGCAATGACTTTTTCAATTCAAGATGCTGTCGCCCTATTTAGTGTACATGTGTGCCTGGTGCACAGGTCCCTCGCCCCGGGGATCCAAAACTCCTAATTGATGCACCCTCCGGTGGCGATTCCTGCATCCCAAAACTCCTTTTCGTGTCCGTTGACGGATTCGTCGAAACCTTCAATCGCTTGTTGTGCAGCATCATTTCCCTCTCCACACACATAATTGCCCACCTCATTGTCAACAAAGACGCCCAGGAGAGACCGTCACGAGAAGATTCCTTAATGGCCTCTGCGCTGGACTGTCGTTGCAGAGCCCGCGCGATCGCCTCGCTGAGAGGAGACGCCGACGCTGGGCTACAGGCAAGAAGTCTGCGCAGAAAGGCCATCCGGAAGACTCGACGTGATGGCGTTTCCGTCGTAGGTAGGGTAATCAATGAATGCATCAAAGGCAAAATCATGTCCGCTGTCCTCTTGTCCGACAGTAGACGTGGCAAGATCTGCTCCAAGGAAGTCAAAATTTGTGACATGGTTGAGAGCATTGTCTTTGAGTAAATATTGGACATGACGTTCAGAACCATCAACTGAATGATGAGTACGCTGTTGATCCACTTGTTGTTCAGTCTTGATGACGATATCATCGACTCCGGCTGACACTGCAGGCCGTTACACAATACCGCAGCAGGGTACTGTGTCAAACCGGAATTTTCGATGTTGGCGAATGATTCAAGAGCTGATTGTGGATTGCTGATGGTGTGGGTGATCATGTCATCAAGCGCGGGTGAGGGGTTGAAGGAGTCCAGGCTGCCGAGGTCTGACAGACCGTCAAATGAGGGAGAGTCATGAGCAAACGTGGAATTCATTTCGGGTGTTTCATTTTTAATAAAAAGGGAAGCCGTCAGCGTTGGAGAGGACTTTTGTGGTGCTCGATTCGAGAGCGAGATCACGCTGATTGTTGGTGAGGAGGCTCGCGGGGTAGATGTGCCGGTGTGAGGTTCTACGGCCAGAGAAGCCGGTGTTGGTGGGGCGTTGGCCGTGAACTGCACTGGCGCTTGCTGCGAAAAGGTAGGCAATGGTTGTCCATTCTGCATGGCTTGAATAATGGCCTGTTGCTGTGCCAGCTGCTCGCGGAGTATCTTGTTCTCTTGTTCTAATCTCTCAAATTCCATCTTCTTCCGGTCGCGAGAGGTTGCGGCGGCTTTTCTATTTCTTACAATTCGCTCGCAGCGGCGCTGCTCCTTTTCCTCTTCTGTCTTGGCTCGTTTGCCAGGTGGTAATATAGCTTGATATTCTGGGATGGGCTGACCCCATGACTTGCGCTTCTTGCTCCCACTCGACTCAGATGCTTCTGAACCTGCTCGTTCCGAAGGCTCTGGGGTCGGAGTCGCCATCTCTTCTCGAGTGGGGATGTAATCGGATGTGATTTGAGAGGGTGAGATGGTGACAGATTGTTCCTTTGAGTTGACCATGTTGTCTTCTTGATATGTCTTCTCCGTAGGGCCTGCCTGAGATTGAAGATGACGGTCTAGTTGGTTGGGAGAGGTAGGCCGAATGGCGGGAGGAACGGAGGATTATGACAGTGAGTGGGAATACTGATGCCTAACGTGTGACCTCAAGGATAGGTGCTAGTGGTGGCCATCCTTGGGGAACCACTGGGACAAAGAGAGGCGTAGCATACAGGTGATCAGAAGGACAGAGTGTCCGAAGGAATGGATGGGCGACTTTTCTTTATTTGTTTGTGGGCAGATGATGTGGTGAGAATGGGAGGGTGATGGGAGGTGTTTAAATGTTGCTACGTGTCCTTTTTGCTACCTCCAGAATACCTAGGTATGTACCATAGTATGTAGTAGGGTATGGTACATACAGTAACAAGGTTACCCCAGTGGCCCTCCCTTGGCTCCTTGCGCCAACTTTAGTAACAAAAAGTGTGGGAAGGAGGCAAAAACAGGGGCCAACCAGGGATGTTCGCCGACCCGCCCAATCCGTAATGAGACAAGGGAATCCATCCGGATCGTAACACTGGCCACCGATGAGGAGAGACTTGCGCAGGGGGGTTTCCATTGAATCCGAAGGGATGATAGTCAACAGCCCGTGCTAATTACCTTGATTTTGATACGCGTTTCTTCTACATGAGTTGTCGATATTATTAATTGCGCTCACCCAAAAGTTCTTATGAGGATGCATCACGGTACTGCGTCCTAGATTGTGCTCCTCTCATCTTGTGTGCTCGCGAGGAATCGTCAAGGGAGTCAAACTACCAGGAAAAAAGGGAGAGGGATACAGCGGTCCCGTCATTCCACATCCATAGCTATTCGGCTGCAACCCTGTACTGTACTGTACTGTATCACAATAATACTGTGCCACAATCTCACACATACTCTGTATGGAGAGAGAAGGGTCAGAACAAAGAATGCGGTCCATCACCTTCTCTCACCTTCTGTTCGCCATTTGCAGTAAACATTGGAAGCCACCAATCATATTTATTGTTGCAACATACTATTAATACAGAGTACTCTGAGTATGTAAGAGTTCTGTAAGGTGGTATAGAGATTACATTACAACACAGTCCAATCGTAGCCGGTAGCAACGCATTCCCTGCGAAATAGAGGCTCAGATACTGTACCAATCCACACACAATACTGTACAAATGCATTTCCACGCACTCGTCGTGTTGTACGGTGGCTGATGGCGTAATCCAACCAATCTTCTTGCTACACATCATTATCAACCCCCGGTCTCACCTCACCTCAGATTCGTGGCTACTATACATATATGCATTCGCATGATGCATCGTTCGTCGTACATAGTATACGACTTTACAGCTGCTGAAGCAGATCTCCCCACCGGGGAATATGAAACCCTGACACAAAGCGAGCCGATGTCACAGACCTCCTATTCTCTGTGAAACTTCTCAGCCCGTGTCCCGCCCACTCCGATGTCGCAATATGCCTCCACTGACATCTCCACTGCCTAGATCCAAGGAGCTTCCCAAGATTGAGAGGTCGATTGACGCGCAAGAAAGGGGAAAGGAAAGTGATGATGTCTCTCGCGGATCCATCAATCACATCATCAGTGCACACAGCACACCTCCTGAAGTCAAACACTCGGCGACCACACCCAGATGTGATCAGCTTTGCTCATCAATTTGAATACAAGAATGCTTGTCTCGTTGATGCTTTGGCGATTCAGAGAGTATGCTCGTATCCAAGTGTCGGCGAGATCCTTGACACCCATGCGTTTGCTCTCATCGCTCGGTAGGTGCTATGTATAGAAATTTTGGTAGAATTTTGTGGCTGTGCTGAGCTCAAACTTTTGAAGAGATCTGTGCTCAGCTCGGAAAACCCTATAACACGCAAATGTAGCAGAGACTGATAGAACTCAAGTTTAGAAATGCTGCTAGACAATTCCTTACTGTCAGTACCATCTTTCAAATAGCTGGGCGCACAGAAATCTGACTGGTAGATCGCGGACAGTCTTGATACACTCATGCCTGCTTGATCGCTTTCATGGTTCACGATCTTTACACCAGCAAAGCATCTGGTATCACCACCGTAGGGCTTCCCAAGGTCTGCTGCGATGCTCATTGAACAGTAAAGATGCGGTGTAAATCTGACAGCAGGGCGTGCATATCGATCAATCGAGCGGCATCAGTGCGGGGTGCAAAAGCAATTGCAACAACAGAGAGCGCTGAATTATGTCGTGTGTAACCGCGACTTTGTTGTGTATCTCACTCCGTTCGTTTGACATTCAATAGAAGAACATTGCTACTCTTCAATGCATCATCCCCTTGTTTTGAACTAGAACTTTGTAGTTCGAGATCGATACACTGTGATACGAAAATTACGTTCCTCAAACCTATGACTGCGAACTGGAAGACAATCGCCAAAAGGAGTTGCCTGCCCGGAGGGTTCTGTTTTCTGCATCAACATAGGATCCAACTCACTCTGTCTTCATTCTCATGAACCTCGCAGTTCAACAAATTGTGGTTAGGATGGGAGAGCACATAGATAAGCCTGATGTGCAATGCAATGAGAGATCGCGAACCGACATTCATAGCATGGACGCCGAACAGTTTCGCAAGGCAGCATATTCGGTCATCGACGACAGTAAGCTTCACACACGCTTGTTGAATACCCATGCGTTTGCTTCAGTGCAAATTCCAATAACACGTTCATCGCGCCTCAATCAGGTGTTTGTACTTGGTCTACCCATCCGTTTCCTTAGATGAACGCTATTGAGGCTAACCTATCAGTAATCGATTACAACAAGTCCCTTCCGACCGTTCCTGTCGTTCCCAAAATTCAGCCGGGCTATCTTGCTCCGCAGCTTCCGACCGAAGCACCACTTGATGGCGAATCGTGGGATGATATCCAAGCCGATGTTGCTTCGAAGATTGTCCCGGGGCTGACCCATTGGAACTCCCCCAACTTCTTTGCTTTCTTTCCGGGAAGTGTTACTTATCCTTCCATCCTGGGAGAGATGTATAGTGCAGCATTTACGGCACCAGCATTCAATTGGCTGTGCTCGCCAGCGTGCACGGAGCTGGAGACGATTGTAATGGACTGGCTGGCTAAAGCATTTGCCCTCCCTCCAACTTTCCTCAGCACCAGCGAGAACGGGGGCGGTGGTGTCATTCACGGAAGTGCAAGTGAAGCGATTGTCACCGTCATGGTCGCAGCACGAGAACGCTATTTGAAAATGCGTGCTGACGAGGAAGGCTTGGTTGACGGTACCATGCAACGCGACGACCGCATTGCGTTTCTAAGAGGCAGGTTAGTAGCGTTAGGCTCCACAGAATCCCATAGCAGTACCAAGAAAGGCGCAATCATTGCAGGGACGCGCTTCAAGACTGTTCCTGTCGACTTGGACGAGGACCTGAGCTTGACAGGATCAAGGCTCCAGGCCGTGTTGGAAGAGTGCAAAGCCGAAGGACTTGAACCGTACTACATCACCACTACACTAGGAACCACTACTTCCTGCGCAGTTGATCGTTTCGACGAAATTGCCGAGATCAAGAAGGCATGGAAAGGTCTATGGGTACATGTTGACGCTGCATATGCGGGAGCAGCATTGGTTTGTGAAGAATACCAACACTATAGCAAAGCCATGCAAATGGCGGACAGTTTCAACATGAATATGCACAAATGGCTGCTGGTCAACTTCGATGCCTCCTGCCTCTTCATCCAGAAGAGAGCGGATTTGACGCACGCGCTGAGCATTATGCCTGCGTATCTACAGAACAATTTCACCGACTCCGGGCTGGTGACGGACTATAGGGACTGGCAGATACCATTGGGAAGAAGATTTCGAGCGCTCAAGGTGTGGTTCGTGCTCCGAACCTACGGAATCAAGGGTCTACAACAGCATATCAGACGTTCGGTCGAGTTGGGAGACTTGTTTACAGAGTTATTGACATCAAAAGGACAACTTTTCGAAATAGTCGGTACACCCAGGTTTGCCCTGACCTGCTTCAGAATCAGACCGTCCGCTATCGGCGGCCTTGATGAGGAGGCGAACATCAGGACAAAAGAGATCGCCCGTTTGATAAATGAAGAGGGAAAGATATTTCTGACGGCCTCGGCCATTGCAGGCAAGGCTGTGATCAGATGCAACCCGGGAAATGCGAATGTCACAGAAGAAAGCGTTAGAAACGCCTTCGAAGTCATTCTTAAATGGACAGAAAAGGTCATGGACGCCAAAATCTAGATGTCTCAATAGATGTCTCAATAGACTCCAGGGTCCAGAAACTGTAGCTTTAGACTCGATGACTGAAATCGAATATCCAGGGAAATGAAACCAAGAGACAATAGCCCAATATCCAATTTACGAGCGCCAGCATGCTAGCTAATAGACAGAACCGAGCATGTTACTCAGAGCATCCTTTCCAATATCATTCAAGGCGTTCAAGATCTACAGGTTCTTGCCTGAAAAAGGAAACTGTCAGTAATGCTTAACTTAGCTCATAGTGATGCTTGAATTCAGAGCAGCAAAACAACCGTCGCTCACAAGATCTATAAGTCTGCCTTCTCGGCTGGCTAACAATATCTTCGTCAGAATGGCTAGATAAAATGCATGACGAGGTCAGAGATCCACTTCGAAAGGGGGGAATGAATGCAACATAACTTTCTCGAACCGGGCTTAATATGTCGATTTTAGGATGTTATGTGGCCGTCTTTGATTGAAAGGTTGAATATATAAATCCAATACCTTGATGATCTTGCGGATACCCTTGAATTCTGTCCAGTTTCTTTTGTATTTCACTTGCTATAAAAGTATTCATGCTGGATGAGCAGTCACCTGGCTTGAATTCAGAAGAATTGTGATTTCCTATATACGTATCACCTCCTTGACCTTCCGATCCGGTCCAACCACAAGTCTTAATTGTCGTCCGGAATCCCCGCCGAAGATACCGGCACGTAGAGTGTCACTGAAGAGCTCGTAGGAGGGGTAGTCTTTGTCGTTATATTAGCAAGGAGGTTTCTGATGGTGTTTCACGAAACTTACATCCATCGACGAAATGGTGCACTTGTTCATCGGTCATTCCTGTACCTTTGGCGGCACGAAGCGTTGCCTCTTGTTGCAGACGCCATTGGTACACGTACTGAGAATCCGCGGCGTCACTGGATATTTGTTAGGGTTCGAGGGGTGGGAAAACTCTGTATCTACTCACATGTGGATTAAAGCGTCAAGTTGACTGCAATTGTGTAAGCTTAGAGGCAAGGGGGAGCAGATGTGACTGCAAACTTACTCCGTAAGAGCATTGTACGATTTTAAAGCCTGGTTGATAACCGTGAGGTCTTCCAGGCGATTGTATGCTAGCCTCCCATTGTAGCTCCCGCTCTGCTTTGCTTTGATTGCCTCTTCCCACTTCTGCTTCAGTACCGATTGATCAAGTGGTCGAAACCCTGTGCACCAACCCTCGAAGAGAACTACTTTGATCTTCGAAGCTGTATTGTTAACTTCTTCCCATTCGCACTCAGGGACCCGATCTCCTTGGCCGTTGAATGCCGCCTTATTATACTGTGGGATTTTCGTTGGCTTATTATATCGTAGAGATTCAAAGACGGACAGGCCGAGCTGAAGATCGTGAGTGGGTGGCTGGCCACGATGCTGCAGCAAAGGGTTATCCGAATACGTCTTGGCCAGATTTAATTGATCATCGTGGGCCAGATAGATATCGTCCATGGAAAACACGACAGTTGGTAAGCCTTGTTGCTGTTCCAATGTATTTTTTACAATCGACACCTACCTCTCCTTTTTCAGCTATGGTCTTTCCCATAATTTCGTCGTACGGTCCACTATACATGGGCACCGAGACATGAAGCTTACCAGCACTGTTTTGCCCGCCCCTTGAACGCCATTCAGACCCAAGAAAAATGGTGGAGGATTGGAATCCGCTTCATGTTTGGCTGAATGGACTTTCAACCTGTCGAGGATGAAGGGGGTGCAATACTCAGATTTGTCATCCACGATATTCGGCATATCGCTCTGTGAGGGCGATGGTCTTTTTCAGATCACTGAGATGCGTCTAAATTTAGGGTAACAAGGCATCTAATCCGCACCGCAGAATGAGACTCGAGGCACACAAAACAGTCTATGGTTGGGATTCAATGCATCAGAAACCAACTGGTTATCAAAATCCGCGATCGAGGGTAGATATATATAAGTGCCGATGAATCCATCGAGAATCACAGCCGGTTCGGTCAGCCACATCGGCAAGAACCATTATTGGAGGAAGCCGCCTTATTACATAGTAATTTATTACGGTACAGCATTTACATAGTACCGTAGATGTACTAACTATTACAGTACCTCAATAGTAGAGTGACGGTAGAATACGGACAAGCACACACCAATGATGACTTCGGAATCAATCGAACTATGTCGTTAGAAAAGATAACGATATTGCCTTACCCCAGACTGCTCCCCTACTTGGGAAACGATGTTATGGCCGAGCGAGACAAAGAGTTGTAACCACTGCCGAGGAGGAGTTTCAGTGACGTTTCCCAGTTACATGTACGGTAAAGTTCGCCACAGCCGTCTTTACTCTGCAGCAGCGCATGTGCCTCGGTAAAAGCGATTAGCTCTCTAGTACCCTTCCCCAGATTTGGTCTGCCCCGTCACTCCATTCCATCATTCCCATTTCAATCTGTACGGTTTCACATGATTTTCTCTACGCCTGTAATTATCTTTTTCCTACTTATTCTTCACCGAAAACTGCTCATTCACATCATCCGGCTTTCATTTTCTGTTTCTGTTGTTATATTCTGGTGTTCACTTTGCTGTGCAAGAATTAAGAAATTCCCACTATCTCTAAAGTCCCGTCCGCGGAGAGGCATTCATCATGTCCGAATTACGGTTTGACAACCAGACAGTCGTGGTGACGGGTGCTGGAGGAGGCCTGGGAAAAGCATATGCTCTTTTCTTCGCCTCAAGGGGTGCCAATGTTGTTGTCAATGATTTGGGCGGCTCTACCAAAGGCGAGGGAGCATCGAATAAGGTGGGACCCCATACCGCCAACCTCCCCGCTGCATGTGACAATGATTAATGTTGCTTCCCCAGGCCGCCGACGTCGTTGTCGACGAGATCAAGAAGGCCGGCGGCAAGGCTGTAGCAAACTATGATAGCGTCGAAAATGGAGACAAGATCATCGATACCGCAATACAGGCTTTCGGTCGCATCGACATCCTGCTCAACAATGCTGGCATTCTTCGTGATGTCAGCTTCAAGAACATGAAGGATTCGGACTGGGATCTGATCAATACCGTCCACATCAAGGGTGCCTACAAGGTTGGTGACCACCCCAGCGCATATGGGTACATCGGACTAAAGCAATTTCCAGTGCGCAAGAGCGGCATGGCCTCATTTCCGGAAACAGAAGTACGGCCGGGTCATCAACACCGCCTCAGCTGCTGGATTGTTCGGAAACTTCGGGCAAGCCAATTATTCAGGTACGTTATATAACACTAGGAAGGGCTGCAGACGCTGATTGAAATAGCCGCGAAATTGGCGCAAGTTGGCTTTGGAGAGACGTTGGCAAAGGAGGGCTACAAGTACAACATACTCTGCAACATCATCGCACCAATAGGTAGGTGACAGAAATCCAAGCCGTGTGTCATGTATAAATGACTAAAACTTTGCAGCGGCGAGTCGTATGACAGAAACCATCATGCCCCCAGATGTCCTGGAGAATCTCAAGCCGGATTGGGTGGTGCCCTTGGTGGCTGTCCTAGTCCATCCATCCAACAAGCAAGAGACTGGATCCATATTTGAAGTAGGCGGTGGTCATATTGCAAAATTGCGATGGGAGAGATCAAAGGGTGCGCTGTTGAAGGCCGATTCAACTCTGACCCCAGGCGCTGTACTCAAGAAGTGGGACAATGTCCTAGACTTCTCAGAACCAAGCCATCCAACTGGACCAGCAAACTTCCTAGACTTTTTAGAAGAGGCACAAAAGCTTGGATCCAATGACGCTGGGGAAAAGCTAGATTTCTCCGGTAAAGTTGCTTTGATCACGGGCGCTGGTGGCGGGTGAGTACTGTTCAGGTTTCCCATTGGCCACTTCTAACGAATTCAGTCTCGGCCGAGCATATGCTCTACTATTCGCTAAGCTCGGAGCCTCCGTCGTGGTTAACGATCTCGTTAATCCAGACACCACGGTCCAAGAAATTCAAAAGCTCGGTGGTAAGGCTGCCCCGTCAAAAGCATCTGCTGAGGACGGAGAAGCTGTTGTTAAAGCGGCTATTGATGCTTTCGGCCGAGTCGACATATTGGTCAACAATGCTGGAATCCTGAGAGACAAGTCCTTCCACAACATGGATGACAAGCTGTGGGATGATGTCATAAACGTACATCTTCGAGGAACTTACAAGACAACAAGAGCGGCATGGCCATATTTCTTGAAACAGAAGTACGGTCGCGTAGTCAATACGACTAGCACAAGCGGTATATATGGAAACTTCGGTCAGGCTAATTATGCAGCCGCAAAAGCCGGCATTCTTGGTTTCTCGCGCGCTTTGGCTCGCGAAGGTGCTAAGAACAACATCTACGTCAACACTATTGCTCCAAATGCTGGAACCAATATGACCCGTACCATTATGCCTGAAGAAGTGGTCCAAGCGCTCAAGCCAGACTACGTTGCTCCTCTTGTGGTCGCCCTCTGTTCTGACAAGGTTCCTCACCCAGCAACTGGTGGTTTGTTTGAAGTTGGTAGTGGCTGGTTTGGTGCTACAAGATGGCAACGAACCGGTGGCCATGGATTCCCAGTCGATGTTAAACTTACCCCTGAAGAAGTCCTGAAGCACTGGAAAGACATTATTACCTTTGATGGCCGAGCCGATAACCCAGAAAGCAATGCTGATGGCCTAAAGAGCATCATGGCCAACATGGAGAACAAGAGCAGCGGCAGCTCTACGGACTCAGGTGAAGACAACTATCTCGCGAAGATTGAAGAAGCCAAGAAAGCACAGGCAGAAGGCTCACCCTACAATTGGGATGATAAAGATGTAATACTTTACAACCTAAGTCTGGGTGCAAAGCGAACGGAACTTCCACTCGTCTACGAAGGCGATGACAACTTCCAAGTGATTCCCACCTTTGGTGTCGTGCCTTACTTTGGTGCTGCCGTACCTTTCAGTCTGGGTAATATCGTCCCGAATTTTTCTCCAATGATGCTTCTCCACGGTGAACAATACCTCGAGATCCGGCAATTTCCTATTCCTACTGCAGCACAAACAGTATCCTATCCGAAACTCGTCGAGGTTGTCGACAAGAAGAATGCTGCTGTTGTCGTCACCGGAACAACGACCAAGGATGCCAATACCGGAAAGGATATCTTCTATAACGAATCAAGCGTCTTCATCCGTGGATCCGGCGGTTTCGGCGGTCCCTCCAAAGGTGAAAATCGCGGCGCAGCTACCACAGTGTACAAACCACCTCAACGAGCTCCCGACGCCGTTGTCGAAGAGACTACCTCGGAAGACCAAGCAGCCTTATACCGTCTAAATGGTGATCGTAACCCCCTTCACATCGATCCCTCCTTTAGTAAAGTCGGCGGCTTCAAAACTCCAATCCTTCACGGTCTCTGTTTTATGGGATTTAGTGGAAAACATATCCTGAAAACTTATGGAGCGTTCAAAAACATCAAAGTTAGATTTGCCGGTGTCGTCCTGCCTGGTCAGACATTGAGAACAGAAATGTGGAAGGAAACCATCGGGGGAAGGAATGTTGTCGTTTTCCAGACTATCGTCAAAGACACAGGCAAATTATGTATTGCAGGTGCCGGAGCAGAGTTGATCAATGGAGGTGGGAAGGAAGCAAAGCTGTAAATGTCGAAATAGTAAACCAGGTCGGTAAATCAAGATGTCAAAAATGAGACAATTGGGGCAAACCGCGAAGAGGAGAATATTTCAGGTCCTGTTTCCCAAGCTACTTGTGTTAAACGCACTGTTATTCTTCATGTACATATAAAGATAGTAAGACATGATAGGTATCAAAGTAGTGAGTGCATCGAATGCATCGGACAACCCTTCTAACAAAATTCATGCTTTCTGTTTTTTTTCCCACCCTTTTTGAATTCACGATTCTCTGTCTGTACGAGTTGTATGGTCTCTTGATGTTCAGGTATAGATATACCCAGCTGGACAGAAATCCCGACAGACTTCATTCTGTACTTCACGTGCCTGCATAGTTGATCGGGGGCCAAGCGTTGTTGGTCTATTTATCTTGGGCTACTTATACTTGCTTCAGATTCTCGCTTTCTCTTCCAGTGACTGCGAAGAAAATCATCGTTGATTACCATTTGGGTCTGCTTTGCGAAAGTTGAGACTCTGTGTTAGTGTGGTCACAAAATCGACCCTGTTCTTGACGATGCACCTAATAAGGATCTTACATATGGTAATCCTACTTCACTGATTCCTGCTGTAGTAATATCGGCGAGGCTGGGCTTGAACACCATCTCCACTTCATACTACTCAAGAAGCATGGAAATTTCCCGGAACAGGTTCACTTATCACCCTCTACTAGAGACCCTAAATGAGATTCGAGTAATACATCTCCTTCCGAGCACCATCGATGATGAGATACGTTGCATCGTGGAACATGTAAGTCTCGACGAGGATCCAGTTCCGACTTATGCCGCTCTGTCCTACGTTTGGGGTGACGCAACAATCGTGAAACCTATTAGTCTTGGTTATCAGGATATACGATCCAGAGAAGGTCTACACTCTGAAGCGTTCATTGATTTTCAAGTTACTACGAACCTGGAAGCCGCTTTGCGACAGCTTCGCTCACCTGATCATGTCAAGGTTCTGTGGGTCGATGCAATTTGCATCAACCAGCAAGACCTTCAGGAACGGGCGATGCAAGTACGCAAGATGGGGCGTATATATTCAATGGCTTCCGAAGTCACCATCTGGCTTGGCAAGCTACTGGAGGCTGATGAAGCAGACTTCGGGCTCCAGGAGCAGGATATGCAACGTGGATGGCAGTACTTGTGTCGATTCGCTGAGGTAACCCGGTCAGGGGTGTCGGAGGAAGACTTCTACTACGGGATAGATCATTCCCAGCGACCGACGGGACCACGCTACAATGCCCTACAAGCAATTTGCAGTCGGAAATGGTTTGGGAGAGTCTGGGTTCTACAAGAAGAGCTGTTGGCGTCTTCGCATCTTATGATTCATTGTGGTCCCGAGAAGATGGAATTCAACGACTTTCTACGAGCTGTTCGCTATTTGGTTCTCCTTGTGCATCGAGTGACGCCAGACCAGGTCGGTCTCTTCATGCCAGCGAACGAGCACAGGTACTTTCGACGAGAGTTTCTCAGTCCCAATTTTCAAGATAGGCCATTGGGTGAGAGAGTCCTCAAAGCCTTGATGGAGACTAGTGGAAGTCTGGATGCTACTGACCTCCGAGATGCTTTGTATGGGCTTTTGGGCATTATCGGTGGCAAGCAGGAACACAACGCTTTGGTTCCAAACTATACCAAATCACTGAATGAATTCTTCATCGACTTGAGTTGGTTTCTGATTGAAAGTACACAGGTATTTGCCCTATTGGAGCGAAGTCCTCCTGGAAATAGACCACCATGGCCATCATGGGTCTCGAGTTGGCGAAGAGGTTACGGATCGGCGTTCAACAGCTTTGAAAGGATGAAAAATTATGCGCGGCCCAGTATATCAGACTGCAAAAGAATCCTCTCAACACGAGTCATCCCTTTGGGGTCCGTGATCCTTTGCAGGGTCATCCAAGGCAACGTGCAAACTGATATGGCTGGTTGGATAGAAGGCATAGTCGAGGTTGAAAATGCTCTTGCAGCTGTACCTGCTGTTTCCGGTAGGGTTTCAGACAGACAAGGCGTCGAAAGAGCTCTTGCGGAAACGTTGATGAAGGAGGTTATCATATCCAAGTCTCAACTCGCAAGGCATATCAAGCAATATGAGATCATCATGGGTCGATCACCGGAGCCAGAACGAGGAATAAATCAAACCGGCACGCCCATACCGGATATCAATCCGTTGCTGGCTCAAATATCCAATCTACAATCCCACGGCTTAGCTATTCTCGCACTGTCATCTGGCCATCTCGCCTGCATTGTCGGCCAAGGACATGAACCCGAGATATTCGACGAACCAACGTTTCTCGGAGACGATGTTTTCCTGTTCCCTGGCTGTCCATATCAGATGCTGCTCAGAAGAGAAGAAGAAAAAGAAGAAGAAGAAGAAAGGTCTCAAAATTATAGGATCCACAGGTCTTGCAATGTGTTTGCCAACATGGATGAGGAAGAACATGTCAAGATACTAGAAAAGGGGCCTTGGAGAGAAATCAAAATCGTCTGAGGCGATTGATTGATTGATTGATATTCAATCAATCCTCAACTCGGGATCCCGGTAATTACAGTACCACTCACTTTATCGTCGAGATGATCTACATATTTGCCCCATAACTTATGTACACTACTGAATCCCACCGGAAATACCCAAATATACAGTTGATCAGCAAAATATCAACACCGGGCCTACCTAGCATGGATAATCCCACGGACAGAAGTGTCTTAAATCAGTGTACAAACGCGTTTACATTCTATTCATCAAGAAAGATGCAGAAAGTGAGTAAGAGCCAGACAGACAGACAGACCTTACATCCTCGGGGGCCACGGGTCCAACACCATATATGCACCCCATCTTTCTGGCAGGTGATAGTACTGGTACTGATATTATATTTCAGGACGGTGTTAGATCCTTCGGGGTCAACGGGAGGGGAAACGGGGGATTGAATTGTGTTAACACGACAGTCTTTCATGAAGACATTGCATTCGCGGTTCAGTTTACCTTCGGGACACGAAAAGTAGGAAGTTCCATGGTAATGAGAAGATCTGGAATTTGGTAACTAAGATATCGATCGCATCGTATCTATCTATCTGCAATAAATACAATCCCGTGTATGCATCCTAAGTCCGGTAAAGAATGGATCGATCCATTTTCATTCTTTTCAGTACTTTCGTTCTCGCTCCCCTTTCCTCGGAGCCCAATCTCTTAGCCATGTTCCGGTTTTGTCTAGGTCTATTTTCGAAGGTCCTGTTGAGGTTGATGATGATTCTTCCAATGCCTTGACGCACCATGGAAGTTCGTATTGTTCGGTTTCGGATAGGGTCTCGGCTAGAATTCGACGTGTTTGATTATTTTCGTCGGTGCAGAATGATAAGGTCGGTTCCTCTTGGTTGGAGGATGAAGGTCGACGACTGTTGTCATCACCAGCGGTATTGTTCAGGTTAGCAATGACGGGTTTGACAATTGTTAGGGCGTCTTTGGTGTTAACGACTTTGTCTTCGCCGGTGAGATTCTTCTTTCCCGTACGACATAGGTACTGATTTTTACACCATGATTTCCCACACCCGCTCATGACTTGAGTGAGTAGCCTTCTTTCAATTCTTCTTCGGAGAGCTTTTCCTGAGGGGTCGTACTGACTTGCGTACAGGGGACCGAAACATGGATTACATAATCCAAGCTGGTCTGTAGATACGCTGTGTTGGTCCTTGAGCGGTATGGTATGGCCACACATTTTGTTTGAGCAAAGAAGAGGTGTAGGGCGTGATAAGCGGTCCAGATCATGATGCTTCAAATGGGTTTTCATATCTCGGAGTCGAACGATCCGAGAACAGAGATGGCATTCTGTCGTACGGGACCCATCGGCAAGTTCATGGGGTGTGAGACCAGACAAGAGGACCTCAGGCTCTGAGAAAGAAGGCTCTTCTGGACTGCGTTGCGGGACCAGCAAATGGCAGAATTGACAGAGGATGAGTTTAGAAGGACAGCTTGTTACACGGTGAAGGGCGAGAGAAGGAAGAGAAGAGAATGTGGTTGTTTCATCATCGGAAGCTAAGTCGGAACAGGATGGGCAATCGTACGGAGTTAATGGGTGGTAGATTTGATCGTGTTTCTGCTTGGACGTGGAGCTGTTGCCGTAGGATGAATCGTGGGGGCAGTGCCAGTGTGCTTCCCATTCTGGTGATCGTTTTTGAAAAACTTGATGGCATTTGGAACAGAGGATATTGTTTCGGTAGCAGTACGCTTCATGGAGAGGCATAGTCCTTTTAGGGATGAATTGTTGGCAGTTTTTGCATTTGACTTCATCCTCCGAGGGCAGGCTCGTGTCAGCTTCTGCCGATGGCCATTCCGGATCTTCGGTTCCTATACTTGTTCTGAGAATGAAGGATCTCGGAGCTGGTGAAGTAAGCGTATTGTTGTCTCTCTGTTCGCTTTGATAACCATGTACAGATATATAGATAGCTTCCGCCCCCTCAAGTTCCACGTTTGAAGGCCCCAGACGAAGGCGTTTCGTAGGTCGACTGTCAAAATCGGCTAAGATGTGTTCATCATCTCGAGGCCTCGCCCGTTGTCTTGCCGAAAATGGGTTCAGAAACAGATCCAACTCAGCCTCGTTATCTGCTTGTAATTCCACAGCGAGCCCAGCGTTGCCCCAGTCTTTGATCTCAAAATCAACATAGTCCCCGGGAACGACCTGGCCCGCATATTCTTGACCTAGAATTAATGTTCCGCCCTTTGAGCTTCCTTCCCTAGAATTCGGTGTTCTTTCACTCTTTTCTAATCTTCGTCTCAAAGTTTCTCGGGCTTGCTCTTCGTTCAAAGGTTCAATGTCGACTTCTAGATCGGTATCGACAATGCATATTCCATCTCCCTCGGGCATGAATTTGTCTATTAAAAACCTGAAATTATCGCTGCGGCCGGCTCGAACATCGAGGATTTCGCCGTTCGTCATAGTCGTAAAATTATCACGTAAGTATCGTTCGAGAAGAGATTTCCAGTCCTCTGGATCGTATCCTGCTTCGAGAGGTCGCAGTCGAACGTACGAACCCTTGGGAAGTTCCTTGAAATGCACTGTGATTTGCGTATCCTTTCGAATAGGAAGCACTTCCTCCGTCGTTGGAATGTTACCATTGCCCACGGAGACCTCCTCGCCCCATTGTGTCTCGCTAACCGTATCCTCCAAGCC
The DNA here is from genome assembly GCA_001006345.1 of Phaeomoniella chlamydospora. Classification (NCBI taxonomy): domain Eukaryota; kingdom Fungi; phylum Ascomycota; class Eurotiomycetes; order Phaeomoniellales; family Phaeomoniellaceae; genus Phaeomoniella; species Phaeomoniella chlamydospora. The sequence goes on along the minus strand of LCWF01000105.1, from coordinate 63,298 downwards.
TAAAGCATCCTGCAAGAAATTGCTAAGCCCAATAGTTCCTTCTTCCGCCGAGAACTCCCTTATCCCGGCGTATACAACACGCTCATTTCTCGGGTTGACGATCCGAAACGTTAACGGTTGTGGCAATTGCTGCTGTCTATCCGCAAGCTGTTCTCGCATTTGGCGCTCCGCGGCATAAGTGTAATGGTTGTACGGATCAAAGTTGGAGGTGTGTGGCACATTGCGAGTACTCTCGACTGAAACTATCGGCGCTGCTGCAAGAAGAGCTTCAAGGGCCGAGGGTGGAAGTGTGATCTTGTCGCCATGCAAACGAGTCGATTTACCTATGTATGCCACTAAGAATTGAGCGGACCACTTGAGTTCAGGTTGGGTTGATGCCATGTCGGACCATGAGATGGGGATATCATTGAGTGAAAATCAAAGCAAGGGCATTGTTCGGCCATCTTGTCATGAACGTGGCGGCGTCGACATTGCGCAACGCTTAGGTGCCTATCGTTCCAGAAGCATCGACCAGATTGGAAATCGTCATTTTGGTGTCTCGAATCGCTATATGATTTATAAGGTTATCGATAAGGGTCTTGGCCTCACCATGGGACAACCCCGTAGTCTTGCTCCCGCGGTCTGCAGGATACACCCCTGACACATCCTGTGGATTAGGAAACGTGTGCTTGTCGAGAACAATTCAGGAGATCTCATACCATCTCGTCTAGTATTGGCCTTGTCCCAGTTCTCAAGGATCTTGCTATGATATAATGATCCCAGATATATTCCTCATATCCCTACATCTCATCAAAGAATGAATCAGTCACAAACTTATATCTATCTTAGGGGCTTGAAACCCACCTCTATGACAAAGGTGACTATCACCGAGTATTATTGACTGTCTCTCTTCTGCACATTTTGTCCTTCCGCCGGCATCAGACTACGTACCCGTCAATCTTAGTTGGACGTCGAATTAACATTGCGATGAACTTTCGAACCTGACACCCGACACGTCCGACTATTTATGTTGACCAATTGGAACTGTCCGTCTGCAAGACCACCTAGTTACTAAGTCCCAATCATAATACTGACAGGGCTCTACCACAAGAGCTCGAACTGTTTAGAACCCAGAGGTGGACGATGTCACGCAACCCGATAATGAGGAAACCTAGTGAAACCTAAAAGTTTTGGGTGAATTGTGGTACTCTATAATAATACGATGAACATCTTTGATATTAAAGTCTTGCTAGAACATGGTTCTGTATTCTTTGTTGCCCCATTCATCTGATTAAGGGTATAGGACAGATAAACAACTATCCATGTTCATAATACTACATGCAATTTTCTCTTCCCCCTCCCACTGCTACATCCAACGCGCAACAATACGCGGTCCGTCAACAGCATTCCAAAAACCGTGTTATCACTTCCATATATGTTAAACCGAGCACTCAATAACAAAGGTTGTTGAAAAAGGGTTCGTCTTGGCATAGATTACAGCTTGACGGAAATCCTTCTTCAGCTGAAGCAATTGCTTTGCTTTTTTATTCTTTCATGTCGTAGACTGTGTCGGCAGATTGGTGAGGTTTCATGAGCAAGTCTTAGCCATTGATTGAGTGAAGGTTGAGAATGTCATATTCGATGGAAGTTCCGGCTTGAAAAGGGGGCGAGTGTAGGTTCGGTAAGTAAGTCAATTGATGAAACTAATTAGTTACACCTTCTGACTACCGTGTAGAATTATTGTCTGATAAACTTTTTGACCATTGGTCATCGTCGAATACCATAGTTGTTTCTAACATGACTCGTGGCCCCCCTCGCGGAGGGAACCATTCATCTGTTGAGATCGTCTACCTAAACTCTCCGCGGTGACTGTCACGTCGTCTTTAATATATATTCTCTCCTGACTTTCGTTTGCTGTCACAACAGTCGCTTGAATGATTGAAGATCCCATATTCAATCTGCCTTTTTTCCTGTCGTTGCTGGCTCCTCCACTGGGGCGACCACCGAATCGAGCTAATTCTAGGGAGCCAGGAGTTCTGTTGTTGCTATTTGGGTCGGTGGAGGATGCAAACATTCGGAATATTGGTAAGCGGCGCAGAGTGGAGAGTGAGCCGGCAACGAGACCCAGGTTGAATTCGACAGCCATCCAGTAGAGAGAGGAGTCCGAGTCGTCTAGATGGTAGCGGCTGTTAGGGATATGTTCATTGGCTGAAAGTGCTGGGAAGGGAGTTTGGACATACAAGTTAGGTCAGTTGCCCCTTTTAGGAGGTAGTCTAAGGTGCTGAAGCGGACTACGGGAGCGATAGAAGCTATGATGCCTGATTGTTTTCTGGTCAGGAACGTTCTTCTGCGCGCATGAATAGACAGACTTACCTGTAGATACAATTAGGCAGATAGCAAGAGTCTTTCGAACTGGCATCTTCAAGCTAATGAGCACGGGCATTGGTAGAATAAGAATCGCCAAATCCACAGCAAACATCAAGACAGCTTGGTATAGCGTGATCTGAAAAAGTCGAAACTTGCTGAAGCATGTGGCATTGGTGATAGTCTGGTCAAATGCAGCTCTAAGATGAGACGGTGCCGTAAGCATACATCGCGCTCCCCTCGATATGATCGACTTACCTTGGAGGACTGCATTGGAACGCAAGTACGAGAGAGCCAGATACTGTGAAAAGGACTAAGAAGATCATCATGCCTTTGCAAATCCTCTGAACCCAGTCTATAAAGATCAGTAGCTGTCTCGATATTCAAAAGATGGGAGTCACCACCTTTCTGGAATATTCTCATGAAGAACAGCAGCAGGCTCATCTTTACTGTCATGGCGACGTAAAGGTATAGACACATCGCAACATAGTACAACTATCATTCCTGTCAGGTTGGTATAAACATATTATAGTAGTCCTCGGCATACCTTCAACCATATGGCCAGATCCTCGTTACTAACGTGCTGAATGTGCTTTCCAGAGCCGTACTTGACAATAAAGCACCCTAAAATATTGAATGTCATGGTAAAAATCTGAATTGTTCATACGTTAGGCGGCTGATAACAGATCTCCCACAATTGGTGTCACGAGTTCATCAGCTAGGGCGAACAGAAGACTACGTACCAAAGCTATCAAACATGCCCAATCGTCGTAGCCAAACATGTTCATAGAGAACTTCCTGATGTAAAGCTAGAGATCTATTAGCACACATTATTCAGGAAATGGTGTAAAAATGATCGGAATTCTAGGGAGATAGGCTGATGGAAGTACGAATAGCGATAGAACAGCCAGTACTTCTTACCCTCGTCATACAAATAATCAGTGCCAGCCCCCCAACTCCGATGAGGAGCCCATAACTCAGAGCGATCGCACGCCTTTCCTCCTCGGACAATGCTTCTTCGGACGTCATGGAAGTCACTTGCTGAACAGCTGCTTTGGATTAGATGCAACAGAATATCGTTATAGTATAGCGCTTGGTCGACTCGCAACAGGAGAAACGTGATAGTAGAGAAGGAGAATTCCTCGCCTGAAGCAGAACACAGACAGCTTCTTGATCATTTAAACATCGTTGTGGCACGAATGAACGAAGTTGCAGGCACGTCCACCAGACTATAGCGATATCTGGTTGCAATGGGACTTTGCCTGGTTCGAGAAATGATCAGCCAGTGCCCAGGATATGCCGTTTTGCCACACAAAATGCAGTTTCAGGGACGGCCAAATGCTTCTTGGCCTTTTTTTTTTCTCCTTCTCTTTCCTTTCAAGGTCGATGTGCTTTCGAGACGAACGTGGGTCCTGTGGGCCTGGGGTTGGCAAAGAACCGGTTGTTCCCCGCCCCGAGTAGATGGAGTGTCAAAACAAGAGAGAGTCAATGGGACGAGATGGTCAGGGTTTGACTCCTAAAAGTATGTTTATGTTGGCGTATCGAGTCACGGAGAAGGTCCAGTGTCCTTTTGTCTTTATCGCTGACCCAGCAGGGGCCAGCAGATGATCCCTGGGACCAATCTGCTCTGATGCCTAGAATGTCTAGTCCCCAGAAACATAATTCTTACCTCGTTTGGATAGTGACAGTGACTAGCGAGTCGTGGGAGAGAGAGTTTGCCCCGAGGACTTGGTTTGTCATTTTAGTTGGATTCATGATTCAAGTAGAGAGTTGTGCTGCTACCATAGTACTGCCATGGATGTATCATGGTATTAGTATGTATGGATCTAACACTTGCTGCCAATCACATCCAGAGTAGAGCCGTGCTGTACGTATTACCAGGGTCCATCTACTATGTACATAATTAGGTACTATGGAATTACTGCGTTCGGTGCAAACATATGTTACCGTAATTCCTGTAAAGCGGGACGCCTTTTCCGTGCGGGTCTTTCCGCTATCGGATACTTTGGCTACGGCAGCCTGGACTTCCTCTACTCTGAGTAAGTAGACGATGGCCCCAACCTTCAATTTCCAATCCCTGTCAAGTCCTGCACCCAACGTGGTGTAAGAACGCCATCTTTCCCCAAATGCCGAGCCTAACCATCTCTTGACCACCATTGAAATCACGACCCGCTGCCGAAGTCAACTTGAACAACTCATATGGGATTAGTTGCAGTCTGCAGTTGACTTTCAGTATCGCGCGAAGATAATGCCGAGTAGAGCACACCATCTCGGTAACCTCAGGTCACCTTGGCATGCCCGTTGACACTTCTTTGCAGCTTAGTCCCAATGGAACTGGTGTTATCGTGTACTTGGCAGTGGGAAACATACGCGGCATAGGAAGCAGTATAGTGTTATGCACCTATTCATATCTCTAGGACACTCACCACCCCTACATTTGAGTCGTGCCGGCCCCGATCGTTTCACATGGATTATTTTCAGACGAGGTATCTGCTGATTCGCATCCCAACAATCCAAAATGGCTCCTTTTAAAGTCATTATCGCCGGTGGTAGTCTTGTCGGTCTTTCTCTGGCCCTCATCTTTGAGCGACTGGGCATCGATTATGAAGTATTCGAGAAGGGAGAGATTGCTCCCCAATTGGGAGCATCCATTGGATTGCATCCACATTCACTTAAAATCCTGGAACAACTCGGAGTATGGGGTGATATCGAAAAACACATACTTCCTCTACAACGTCGGTTCCACTACGATGAGAATTTGAAATGCTTCGAAGATTCGTGGGTTCTGCGTGATATCGAAGAGAAGTGAGTGAGAAGAAAATCGGCTGTCGCGTCATTAGTCTGATTAGGACTATACTATAGCCTGCATCGACCGATCATCTTTATGCCGAGATGTGACGCCTTGAAAATTCTATACAGCCATATCCAAAACAAACAAAAGATATTTGACCACACTGCCGTCCATTCATATGAAGAGAACAATGAGGGAGTGAAAGTCACTACTTCCGATGGCAAAGTCCACCAATGTGACATGCTGATCGGAGCTGATGGTATCCACAGCCAGGTGCGGAAAAGAATGTCAGAGGAGATTGCCAAAGAAGACCAGGCACTTTCCAAAGCCATCAATGAAGGCTTTACGGCCGAGTATAAGACTCTATTTGCTATTTCACAGAATGATCCTCAATCGCCATTTCTTCCCGACGCAGCCGTGCAAAACACATATTATGACGGCTATTCGGGCGTCGTTGCTGCAGGTGTGCCTGGTCTGGCCTTCTGGTTCCTCTTTGTGAAGATACCGAAGAGCAAAACACCAAACTGTCCACGCTACACCGAAGAAGACGCCAACAACCTGGCCAAACAATACAGTCACGTAAAATTCGGGCCCGGTTATACATTAGGAGATCTATGGAACAAACTAGTCAAATCAACCCTAGTTCCAATGGAAGAAGGTGTTCTCAAGAAATGGAGTCATGGCCGAGTCCTCCTCATGGGCGACGCCGTTCACAAGGTACACATCTCCCCATCCACGCCCATCCCCTGACCTGAACACAACAGCTCACAACCCCCCAGGCAACCGTAAACCCCGGTCTAGGCGGCAACCTTGCCTACGAAGGCATCGCCCACTTCACCAACCTCCTACACAGCCTTCTCCTCCAGAACCCCAACCCCTCCATCGCCGAGCTAACCACCCTCTTCAACACCTTCGAAACCCGGCACCGCCCCCGGGCCACCACCGTCGTAAACCTCTCCGGCTCCATAACTCGCTACGAAGCCCAAGAGGCATGGTACTTGAAATACGCATCCCGCTACATCGTCCCTCTCGTCAGCGACAAGATAAAAGCAAATCTATATAGTAATTTCTCTAGAGGTGGCCCGCATTTGGAATTCTTGCCACTACCGGAGAGGGATCGAGAGGAACAAGAACTAACGGAAAATAAGAAGAAGATGGGAAACCAAGGATGTTTAACCGTGGGTAGATTTATTGCTATTGGAGGAGCAGTGGTTTGTGTTGGAGCGGCGGTGTGGATCGCATATATGAAAAGGAGGGGATAGATTACCCTAGGAAAATGTCATGTCAAGTTATGTTTTGATAGAAGGAAAAGAAGGAAAGAAAGAGAAGAAAAAAAAAACAAAAGAAAGGAAGTGAAGCAAAATTTAAATCTGAATTCGAATGCGAATGCGAAATCGAATCCGAATTTATATACTGTAAGATGATTACATATTTGCCGGGCACATCGGAAGCAAACAAGCAATATAAGTATAACTTATATACTCTTCTACTACCAATCCTCTTCAGGACCAAAAACCAAAATGTTTTCCCTCGTAAATGACACATAAGTCCTTCCGACCAACCACGATATTTAATATTTTACTTTTCCATTTCCTTTTTCCTTTTTCTCCTACATGGGAGAAAGAAAAGGAGGGAAAAGCAGTAAGCAGCTGACTGTATAATTAACTAGGTAGCCAGGAAAGGAAGGAAGGGACTTGGAACGCCGTACCGTATGTCGTTTATGCTGTAATTAACGTTGTACGAAACAGGCATACCAAAAAAAAAAAAAAGGGAATCAATTGATTTTGATGAAACAACAAAATGCCGATTGATGACTGACTAACTGACTGACTGGCTGGCTGATAAGGGAGGGGAAGAGGCATGGCTATCAATCAGGATATGGATTCGGACTTGCTTGTCACTTAGGGTCGTCAGGGTTGAATGTGAAATCAAGGTCGTTGAGGAGAGGGGGGGGGGCTGAAAAAATGCGGTTTTTTGCCTCTTGGGTAACGATTGGGTAACGATGGAAAAGGGTGCAGGATATAATAATAAGAGGAAAAGAGAGGGAGGAAATAAAAAGGGGATAATATATGATGTTCACGTACTTCTGACTCAGGTTCGAGAAATACAAACCATGTTAATCCACGGAATGAGGTTTATTAGTGATTTGTATTTTGTTAGACCGATGATTATGCAAGCAAACTCAAAAGAGGATTGCTTTCAACTTTTTATCAAACTTAGAAGTTCCTGCCTCATGTCTGTACAGGCTGCTATGTACACTTTCCTTCAATGGAATGATGCATGTGGTGTCGGCCGTTTTTGGTGTACTTCTATGCCTGCGGTAACCCCCTGCAGACTCCATCATTATGCGCAATTTTCTTTCATTAGTTGGTCTATGTCGAATTTTAGGCCTTCGTCGGCGTATTCAGGTAGGGAATTGTGGCCCGGTGGCCTCGGTTGGAAAGGTGGGAGCCCGAATCAACGCTGCTTTTTGAAGAGGGATGTGTGTTAATTAGTCGGCTTCAGCGTCCGGGGTTGCTGTGCCTTTCGATCTTGACATAGTAAAGGGTGCCTTCACGGTTATGGGTCATTAGCTGCCGTTCGGTCGGCTACCTATTGGGTAGGTATTTCCTTACCAGGACCTTTTTTGCGTTGCATATGCGCCATGCAAGGTTCCTCACGCAGCCGTCTGCTCTAACCACCTCGGGTGCAAATTCGATTCCAAACATATGGTGAACAGCGAAAACGACTCGTTTGGCGTATTTGCTGTCACGGTCAACAAGACTGCCGAAGGATTCGTCGACTTTTCTCGGAGCGATCTCGGGGTCCCTATCAAAACAGTTGCGAATCACGGGGAGGAGAGCATTTTCGATTGCCTCTCGCACAATGGCCTCATTTGCCAACATGAAGCGAGCATCGAAATTAAGGTTCAGATCCTCGTCATCATATCGAGCGATACGTACCTCAAAAGGCCGGGAAATTGCCATGACATTGTGCTTGCCATTGTGGTGATAGCGGAACTCGAAGACGCCTTGGGTCCACCAGAGTTTGTCACCTGAGAATATCATTTCACCTGACAAAAGCTGTCTGTCCTCTGTAGCGGCCACCTTCACGTCACTGCTGATTAGTCCAACTTCAGAAAGAGCACTGTCATATTGACCAGGGTTGGTGGCAGTCCATCTTCCAGCTGACGATATCTTGGTTACCTCTCGAGATGGGTTATCTGCAACCATATAGAGTCCAATCCAATCCTTCTTACTGTGATGCAGCGGAGCAGTCCATTTAACAGTGACAGGCGAGCCATATTCAAACAAGAGTGTTTTAAAATCTCCTCGACGTTCAGGTTCCATGCGAGCTGTTGTGGACTCCTTATCAGAGTGGCGTTCAGACTCGGCAAGCGGAGATGACGGTGTGCCTTCGATTGAGATTGAAAATTCACGAGCGTTGAGGCCGGCCAAATCAGGTTCGATGCGCGTGACAGTAATTAGACCAGGATACTTTTTCAGGAGCTGTTTAGTATTCTTAACGAAACCTTCTACTCTTGTAAAGAAACTTGGCCCCTTGGAATCGATAAAATCCTCAGCCCAGTCGAACGTTTCGCTAAAAATCTTGTCCATGTTCCCGGGCAATTCTCGCAAAGAGGCTGGTAAAGAGCGCTTCAAGCCTCGTGTCACACCTGACTCTTGACGGAGCTGACGTCCATAGAGTTTCTGCATGTGGGGTCGTTCCACAAGCTGAATGAACGACAGGCTCAGGATTTGGCTAAACGCGGCTAATAAGAGCACTGCCTTGCTCGCTGTAATGAGTGCCGCGCCATACAGGCCAAAATTTCCTAGGAGAATCTCCGGGTTGTTCAAGAATCTGTAAATACCCTTGTAGGTGAGCTTAGAAGAATGGTCAAAGAAAAAGTCGCCATAGAACCATCCAAATTCGCCTAGCGAATCGTAAACACTGACAGACACCCAGATCTGAGTCACGATGAGGACAATCCCAATGACGTGCTTCAAGAGGACAAGTCCTTGGTTCCAGTCATGTGGAATGCTGTAGGTCTTCCATGCGGCTGCCACTAGACAAGCGTAACACAACATCATACTCAAATGGTAAGTACCTCTCCATTGACGCCATGCCTCCTCGAGGCCCTCGCCATACTTGACGAAATGACGGGTCCATTTTTTCTTCTCGGATTGGCGGTTGAGAATATATCCGATACCTACGGAGAACCAGATTCTCGCGACTGTCGCAGCGATAACAAAAATGGCTTGATAGGCTGGCGTTGAGGGCGAGATCAAGGTGAGCGCGACAATGAGGATCATAATCAACAGGGCAGATGAGTCGGTCACACGGTGCAGGTCCAAATTACGGACGCCAAGTAGATTGTGGATTGTAGTAGCAGGTAAGGCCGCATCAATTGTTGCTTCTGGGATGATGTGAATTGTTCCGGCCTCGTCGTGATGCATCACGTCAGCCTCATGTAATTGTCGCCTTGGGGGAGGGGTATTGTATGTCTTCTCGATATGAGGGTTTTCAACGAAGTGGAGGAAAGCGAATTGAGCTGCTTGGGCAGCTAGCGAAATGAAGAGTACTTTGTAACTCGCCGTCAACATGGATATACCGTAGTAGCCAACATATCCCACAGAGTACATTGGGTGAGGAGCCATTTCGAAGACGCCGTCAAAGATGAGCTCTTGATCGATCAAGTAAAAGAAGTCACCCCAGTACCAGGCAAAATCTTTTACCACACGATGGGCGTCAAGCTTGACCCAGAGATTGAAAAGGATTAGAGAGATGCCAATGGTCCAGCGAATAATCATAACCACTGGGTGTTCTCCATCGGGTTTCCCAGCACAGGCAATAGCAAAAAGGATGTAGGAAGTGAAGTCGCACATCAATATCAGATCGACGACCCGACGGAACACGAGCCAGGTGTTGTACTCCAAAGGAGCTTCCTCAAACTTGTAGTCCTTGGGTATCTTGGTCTCGAACTCACGTTTGAGGAACTGATAGAGCCATGTCCGGGGATTGTTGCCTGTGGCAGGGTTTTCGAACAATTTGTAGTGAGCAGCCCACCTTACGAGACGATTCTGGTCAGACTGCATCTTCAGGAGTGCACCAATGCCAACATTGTAGCAAGCACGCCAGAAGGCAAATATGACACCAAAGACAGAGATCTTCACATCACTTGGGAGAGCCCAAAGCAGAACAATGTGTGCTGCGAGGACGGCCAGAACAAAGATGTCTGACAAGTTCTTCGGTTCAGCAGGTGACAACAATTGCGACACCATGTCATGTGTCTCTGGGACTCTGAAAACTACGAGTTGGTTCAGCGAAATGGCTCCGAATGACTTCAGAAAAGTGAGAACAACATACCGACACCACTAGGGGTTCTTCCGTAGGTTTTCTTGTCGGCATCTTTCTTGTCAGTCGCCTCCTCGGCGGCATTGAGCTCTAGAACAGTTTTCTTTGCTGTCTCTTCGTCGTTAGCCTGTAGCGGTTTGTTACGTTCGCGCAAACCCTGGGCGTCCATGTCAGATTTCATCGGCGCCCCGTCCATGTTTGCGCAGTTTGACGTCAATAGGGAGGTCGCTGCGTTGAGAGTGCACGTATGTAACTTTATGTGAGATCGTTACTGCGATGTCGCCATACCGTGGGACAAGTTGTTTCTTGAGGGACAGAGACTACCGACAAGGATTGTCGCAAGATGTGTTTGAAGTATGACAACACAGAAAGTAGAAACCAATGCGACATGTACCATACCTATGACGCCGATAATGAGTGAAGTGATTTGTACAGAGTAATTAATTGTTAGGTAAACGCTCTATGTACAAGGGTCCAGAGGTGAAAGCTCCCCCGCACTAAAGTGAAATTCGAACTTTGTTGTGTCTTCGTGCGTGTTGTCTCGGTGGGTCGCCAATTAATTATCCGGGACGAAGATCCAATGGAGATCGGTTGAGAATAGGTCATCAAGGTCATCAGTTCTGATAGAGGCGATACCTACTCATAGGGAGTCATGGTTTCACCAGAAGCAAAGTTTCAATGTATGTGTACTATAATCTGCTCCGTGGACATTACATCGAGGCAGCTTCAGAGCAAGGACGGCAGTTGCAGCAGGTGGTTCTTCATAGCAAGAGTCTACCTACTCTTACAGCTGATCTCTCAGAGGCATGCGGTCTTTAATCCCTGTCTATCCTACGGGTAGTTCTTTTCCGCTCTATCTCAATTCGCTGGAACGGGCTGTCAGTCGAACTTCTCGGCCAGCTTTTGTAATCCTTCACCCTCCACCCTCATGCCCATCCACTCGCTCATAGCATTGGCTCCAACTTGCTCCCCTTCGTAGAATTTTATGGATGGCGTGTTCCACTTCAAGACGCTCCAATCAAGTCGTCTTCCCTTGATCTTGAGCACTTCTTTGGCAAGCTGAGATAGTAACGCTGTGCCATACCCTTTACCCCTAAATGCAGGACGGACAAAAAGATCCTCCAGGTAGATTCCAGGAGCAGATGTCCAGGTAGAGTAATTGTGGAAGTATAATGCCATTCCTGCAACAGAACCTTCGGATTCCGGTTGTGTCGAGGGCGGTGTGATTACCAATAGCGTCTTTGCGTATCCAGAATTCGGGTTTGATGGGAACGTTAAGGTGGCCAGGAGTGATGCCTCCGTAGCTTCGACTGAGTCCAGAGCCTTCTCATAGATAGCTAATTCACGGATCATGGTGAGGATTTCAGGTACATCTGATATTAGCACCTGTTAGCTTCATCGTCACCTAATAGAAATCAAGCAAGTGCTGCAGAAGTACGACAGAAAACATGTTTTACTGATGTTCGAAACTCCATAGTCCATGACCATATTGAACAGCCCCTTGCTCAGCCGAGACCATAAACATTCGGAGCGAACAACTGACCCAATATAAAAGGATATGACTACCAGGAAACACGAAAAGGGTGAGTGATGGGATTGATCATGCTATGGCATGTCAAACAGTGCAACCAGACCAGACTTGAACATATTTCTAAATGATATATCCTGACTAATCATGGCCTTGACGAGAGGAGAACATACCTTTCTCCGTTGCAAACCTCACGTGAGGCACTTTGGTCGTCATGATGAAGTGCAAGGTATCTGAATATCGACAAATATAAGGAAATGGTAGCAACAAGCGACGGGGTAGTCATACAACCAGCAAAGAGAATGACTGTGTTCAGGAAGAAAATTATTCGTTTTCATGAGCTACTTCGAAGAGTTTCGGCTACGCCCTTCGACTGACGCATGCAGATAGATAATGTAAAAAACATATAGAATTACAAAAAGAAAACAGCAGTCTCTGTTTTAATGTCATAGAGAAGTCATGTTTGGTTAAAAGACAAAGTGCTATATCCCAGCAAGCTCCATACAACGAGAAGTCCGAGTGCTGACTACAGTGACATTTCTATAACAGCTACAAAAACCAGGCTTCTTACCTGCAGATAAATTCCCTTGGTCTCGCCAGGGAACTCAAGCAATGCTCCTTTTAAATTCTGAGCGACCCGCCAACAGTGAACCATTTCCATGCATACACAACGCCAATCCAGTAATTCTACAGACTCTTGTACAGGTTTCGTAGCTCGTTCAGTGAAATTCAAGTCGCTTGTGCGGACTTCTGCTCCGGGTCCTCTCAAGCTTGTGTGGGCTTAAGGGATGTTCTAAAGCAGGAGGGTTCCAATTTTGGTTTGGTCCATTCGAATGCCATGCAAGACCTTGGTTGCCGTAAGGACCATACTGATCAAACCCGTAGGACGGTTGTCGGGGGGGCTGGAATGGCCCAGGTGGTTGGCGAAAGGCCTCGGGGTGATGTTCAGCGTAAGATCTTCGAAAGAGGCCAAAAGTCGCATTTGAGACCGCAAGACTGGCAACAACCATCATAACGGAGAAAATCTGTGATATTAGTTAGCTCATTGGATTATAACTATGAAAATCCAGGCCCTACCATCGTTTTCAGACTGATTGGTTCGACAAAGCTGTTTAATATTTGCGCAAATGTATGTGCACTCAAGGCCGCTCTCTTGACGCTATTCGGATCTCTGTTCATACATAGCTCCCAGTTGCTACACACGCTCTCCAAAGCAGGAAGTCTGTTATCTGCACCACAGCGATTATCGACAAAGTTCTTCGCGCATGCCGCCATCTCTGCCAGTGTCTCCTGTGCTGCGTCTTCGCTGGCTTTGTTGACGTCGGACTGGATGGCAAGCCAGAAACTCCCTATAGCATAGAGACAGCCGAGAAGTATAGCCGCATTGAATGCTAATTGGAGGTATTTGGCAAGAAGCGCTGGAGCATTCGGGTACCGCTCAATGAATGTAAACATCGCCGCCATGAATCCAACCCCTTGAGGAGGAGGTAAATGAGATGGCTCCTTCTCTTCTGTCGGGCTAGCTTCATCCTCCGTATAATCGTCGGAATTTCGTCGACTGATCAAGAGCTGACGGTCGAACTTCTCTCCTCGCCTCCTACGCTTATGTACTCTTCTTTCCAGCGCATCATTACGTTTCGTCTTTGTGATCTCTCCACGGCCGGCGCTTGGTGCAAATCGCCCGTAAAACCCAAAGAGAGAATTTCTTTTTCCCTTGTTCTCATTACTAGAGAATTGGAACGGAGTAGCTCTCACAGACTCTGGCGTATCTTCGTTATCGGCCTGCTCTGGCGACGACTGGTTTTCTGGCCCAGAAGAGAAGTCTATCTCCACCGCCGGTTTGCGAGGTGTAGTGAAAGATGGAGCCCTGAATGGAGATTGCGCTGAGCTTGTGGCGGGTTGCGCAAAACTAAATGCTGGCTGCGAAGTGGTTGGTTTCAAGGGGGAATCGAAAACACTGTGAGTGCCTGGAAAATGTCAAGATTCAGAGAGCGCTTTGTATTGTAGCTGTCCACGTACGTTTCTTTTCGTTTTGATTGTGATCCATGGCGAGCTTATGAAAGGGAGATGTTGCATCTGCCGGTGCATGACTCTGCCATTGGAAGTCCATGGGGCTCTCAAGACCACGTCGGGTCATGATGTTCTGAGTCACTGTCAGTTGAACCACCAAATAATCAAAGATTTCGTGGAGAGTCCAACAAACAAGCGCCTTCGTCACCAAAGCGATGTTTTTATGCTACAGTACAGTAGGTCCCTGATTTGCGGCCGGACCCTTGTGCAAAACAAGTAAACAAACGATTGCGGAGGACCCCCGGCACTAAACATCATCCGGCCTACATAGACTGTAATCTTTCCACTTCTTACTTCACTGTTCTAATTACACAATATGCTTGGTCGGCTTTGGAAAGAGGTCGTTATTGCTTCAACTTATCTTCAAATACTTTTGAATTGGAGCATCAATTAGTCTCTATAGTCCTTAGCAACGACAGCACATGAATTCTATCGCTTTTTTACCAAGGTGAGTCGTTTGATAACCTACAAACATCTCCAAAGATCCGCGATCTTCTGGAGTGCGGGGCTCGGAGGTGCAGTCTTTAGTACGGCACAACTTCGACCTCCGCAGGACCTACTACCCCCATCAAGATAGCAAATTCGTTCCTAGACAAGGTGACTTTCCTTGGGTTTCACCAGTCGTCCAGGTGTCAATTCGGATATATAATCAATCCCCCAACATGGCGAGCCAGCCTCTTCGATCACCGCCCCAAGATGTGTGTGCCCCTCGAACCTTTTTAACGATACCCCTCTAACAGCAAGTAGGTAAACGAGATCAATGCTCAAGACCAGTCGTTAGTACTACCACATTTTACTGCCGACGATGCCTTCGCTGTTGGAATCCATCTCCGCGACCGCATTAGAGCTTTGTCCGAAAAGCCTGCCGTGATCAATATTGCTCTGGCAAATTCACAGCAATTGCTTTTCCATGCAGCATCACGACCAGGGGTACAGCCCGACAATGACCTATGGGTTGTGCGAAAGAGAAACACTGTTTTAAGATGGAATGTCAGCTCGTGGTCGATGCACAATAAGTTTGCCGGAGACGAGGCGGCTTTTGCAAAGAAGTTCATACTTGGCGAATCGGCTGGTACATATGCCATACACGGAGGAGGCTTTCCAATCCGGGTCAAGGGGGTTGAAGGTGTTGTAGCGGTCATTGTTGTGAGCGGTTTAGCTCAGCATGAAGATCATCAAGTCATTATAGAAGGCCTAGAATATTTCATAGCTTCACTGGCGTGAGTGTGCACCAGCATACTCGAAAGTTCGTTCAATCCAATGACTCTGTTTCGTCGTAGATAAGTGCCAGTGCTTGACCCATTGAATGCGGTTGGGGTCTCCTATTCATCCTGCCATATAATTCGAGTCTGGAGGCAAATATTTCAGTCAGGCTAGGCATGTCAGCCAGACAGTCTTCCAGCGTCACGACCTGCGATATTAATCTGCTTTCCAAATGTTTTCGACTCACAGCACAAAGTTGTTTGAGAATCCTGAACGAGTAGACAGCCACCTGAATATTAGCATCCACGTGGACGGCATCCAAGGTAAGCTCGTCGTCGACATAGCCGTTGGCCAGAAACTTCAGCATCCAATCCATGTCAGGTGCTTGCTTCCCTGCTTCTGAAAGATCTCTGCAAACTTCATGCAGCCCGAGAAGCCTCCACAAAAATAAACCGTCGAGGGTGAGTTCCTGAATGGCCTTCTTGATTCGGCTCGTGATTCCCAAGAGCTGCTGCACGTTTTGGGAAACCTGCTCGTAATCATAAAGCTCCCGTCCCTTCGATATAATCCGGTTTCCTGACCGCAATATTTCAACCACACTCGTACGTCTCAGATGATCGGGAAGGGACAAGTTGAGGAGTGAATATGCTAGAATACGGGTATTTAGACCGATATTCCAAGAGCTTGTCCGCATGTGGTTTTCTACCACAACAGGCAAGTATATATGAGCAGCCGTCGTATCTTCACTACACTGTCTTCCGTTCCGGAGAGCCTCAAATTGGTAGTACAATTCCGATGTACGAGTATCCAGAGATAGCATGAGCTTCCCGCCGGTCAAGTCATCCTTTATGGCGTACTCTTCTCTGAATTTTTCAAGTTCCACTCGTCTTCGGGCGCTGATTTGAGACTGTTGTGCACGGTTTTTGACACTATGGAATGAGATAGACGGATCGCTGAATCGCTCAAACACGAGCCTTGTCAAGTTTTGGAGGCCTAGCTTTTTGGCGATTTTATGGGGCCGCCAGCGTAGACAACGGATCTCACAGCTCTCCCCGTCATCACTCAACGCGGCTTCAAGGGTGCCCAATATAAGAATGGAGGACGTCTCTCCCAGATCGTAACCCAAAAGATCAGAATCATTTGACAGTACCGCGGCACCTGTACGTTGAGCATGGGCTGCACAATAGATATCTGCTTCGCCACGGACAAGATGCACAATTTCTTTGAAACTAGGAATGATGTCCTCCCTTCTTAATTCTTCAATGACAGCGGGAACCATGAATGGAGGCTCGGGAAGTAATACCGACCTGCTAAGGAGCGTTGTAGGTCGAGCAAGAAGCTCGATACCATTCTTATATGTTTTCGGCAGCTCACTGACCGGCCGCGCATATGATTGTGCACAGACTCTACAGAAAGCTGCTAGACGTTCGCGGGAGCGCTCCATGCGCTGGATACGAACAGATCGTTTCTGGACAGGTAGATAGCCGTCAAAATAGATTGCTTCGCTTATAAGACGTTAGCACAGGACCTGTGTTGGTATGACTGCATTGCATACATCTCGACCCCTTGATTTTGGAATGCCAGCAACAGGGACCTGACAGTTTCGCATACTTCAGCGCACGAGGGCTGAGCATCGAAAGGATTGGCTTTCCGATCTCCCATAGCCAATAATTGATGATAGACAAAGTAAACTAAGCCGGGGCCGTCGATGACGAGCCTTGAGATACGGTCGGCTTGTGGATTTGAGCATCCGATACCGAGGACTACATGTTCACGGTAAGGCTCAAGATCCCTCGACAACTTTGGAATGCCCATCAGAAGGGATCAAGCTCAGTCAAAAAATTTGACGATTCATCGGTTTTGAATTCTGAGATAGTACATCAAGCACATACGACATCTGAGAAAGCCATAACTTCTTTCTCGGGTGATTATGTGCGCAGCGGAGAAATCCAAGAATAAATAATTCGTGGACGGCATGGGATTTGTGTTTACAGTACTGTAACGGTCCTCGCCAGTTTTTATCGTCATTTCTTGCTCCCAACTGTGAGATAATGAGGCAGCGGACTAGCAATTACGACCTGGTTTTGGTTTCTTTATTTTGAATGAACTGTGTCCATGAAGACTACACCTATTCATATCTATACTCAATGAAAACTTTCCGTATCTTGCGAGGACTAACCCCGAAGAAAGAAAACCAATGTATATTAACTAAAAAGCTTTTAATGTCGTGTGCCTCCAATATGAAAGCCATGGAGAATACTAGCCGATGACCGATAAGTAGCTGTAGGCTAGAAAGATGGGATGGCTGTCAATCATGCTCTCTATATCTTGCATAAGGCAAACCCAGCTCTTGTGACCCTGCGGGAGTGCATACACATCTAAGGAAACTGATCATAACTTCCGATCCCTTTGCATGGCCCATCAACCTCTATTCCATCAACATACTGCACGACTTTTCCATCCGCCCCAAAGCGAACCAATTGTCCGCCATTTGGTGCACTCGCATTGAGGGCTTTCCACCCGATCGAAGGTGGTCCAGCAATGGGATCTTTGACAAAAGCGAGAATATGCTCCTGCATCGACCGGCTTACCTCAATTTCAAAGTCAGTTGTGTTCCCTAGGTTCGTTAACAGACCATATGTTCCAAAATTCATCGGTAGGTCACTGGCGTGGTAGGCACCAAGCCAGGCGAAGGGATTAAGGTTGGGATACTGTCCGGCATTCTGATAGCGGTAGACTGGTATATCGAGGGCATTGCGAAGGATGGTAGTATTTGCAGCCGGGCAGATCCAACCCGAGAGATCTCCAGATAGGACAGTCGGCTCATAGGGTCCGGCAGTCAAATTGTTTACAGGCCAGGTAGTGAGGGCAGAGACCTCGTTGGCGCAATTAGATACTATGATCGGAGCCTTGGCAACTTTTCCAAGGGCTGCACGAGCTGGGTAGTCTGAGAAAATGATTTTCTCATCCGGCACCACGTTGAACGAAAGGGTCGGTTTAGTCCCATTGTCGCTGTACTGACCAATGAAATTTTCGATCATCGCAAAAGGAACTTGTCGCATGCAGTCAAGTTCAGCTTTGGCGTCAGCAGGGAAATCACAATTGAATTGTTTGGCAACAAAAGTGAAATTCATTTGGGCCGTGTCTTTAAAATTGAGAGATTTCAACGCAGTGCCGGATTGCATGAAATAGCCACGAACAATGGGGTTTTTGTAATACGCGTAGCTGTGGAAATCAGCGCTTTGGGAACCCGCAGACTGACCCCAGAGTATGATTGCTGATGGGTCGCCGCCAAAGTTTGCAACGTTTGTATGAACCCATTCGAGCGCCATTCGTTGATCCAGAATTCCAAGATTCTGGTCCTTGAGGCCACGCGCATTGGGCCATCCAAAGATGTTGACGCGGTAGTTGATTGTGACCACGATATGCTCTTGGGTGCGATCAACCCAACTTGTAGGGAGTTGCCATTTTATGTTTACACCTCCAGTGGAGAAGCCGCCGCCTGTCATGAAGAACAGCACTGGCAGTCTAGAGTCTACCGTGACGTTGGCAGGAGTCCAGATGGCCAGGTGTAGACAATCTTCGGATGTAGCTTAGCCGACGAGGCCAGAGGTATGGTTCTGGTACCCATTGTAGATCATGTTACCATCGGCGAGATACTGATTCCATAGCGACGGCTTTGAAGAAGTAAATTGGGGACATGATGGTGGAAAGTTGTAGGAGTAGTGATGAGTGGACGAGTTGGAGAGGCGCTTGGGTGGTAGCCACCGTCTCGGCCCAACTGGAGGTTCCGCGAAGGGAATGGATCTAAATTGTCGAGTATTTGGAAACTCGGGATCAATGAGGCCTGTAAAGTTTCCCGTTGACGTACTGACAGTAAGGTTGTCTGCCACGACCGAGCTCTTGGCTGATGCCAAATACAAAACGAAGGGTAATAGAAGAGAGGAGCATAATGCAAACTTCATAATTGCCAGCGTTAAAGTCCCGATGACTTTCGCAGCATTCTACGGCCTGGTAGTGTAGGGAAATTGAGCTTCAGAAACTTTGTCTCATCCTGGGGTTGGGCCATCTCTTAATACTTCAGGCTTCCTGGATGGCCGAGTGCTTTACTCCGTGCCGTATCCGAGCAGCTGGCCGGTTCGGCGCTGATGTATCCATGGATTACAAGCCATGAGAGTTATGGTTCACGCCAAACCACGTTCAAAGCTCCGAGCTCGTGCTAGTCATGCCCTAGTGAAGGCGAGCAAAGTCTTGAATATTACTGTGGTAAATTTTCCAACAGTTAACGTTAGTTATATCGATAATCAATTTACTAGTGAGATTCCCATTGCCTGAAACCCCATGGTGGTCTCCGCATGCAGCGGGGCAATGTCTCCTCACTACTCACACGAATCATTATCCGATAGCGTCACTTCAGTCCCTAGGTTGTGTTCGCGTAGGTCAATGACCGGATTTGTAGTGAAATATTCGGAGTGGAAAGGACCATCTCGGCTGGCAAAGTTGCCATAATGCATAGCATCGCGATATGGTGGCCGATGCCGGATTCTTCTTGACGTCCGCACCACCGGATCCCAATTAGAGTTCCATCTAATCTTTATTCGATGTGTGGAGACGGCTCAACGACTTCCAGAATGCGATCTATGCAGATTTGAAAGGACTGACTGAGCCGCTGGAAAATCCAAGATCGACTGAGCGAGATCCTGGTGTGAAAGGTGGGTTTGAAAGACGTCTGCGTTGGTGTGGAGAAGACAGGGGAGAAACTGAGTCTTGGCCGTCGACATTCTCGGATTCGACGAGGGTGTACCTGGGGAGCGTGTCATGAGATTCCGTTAAATTATGTGAGTACTGGTTATGTTGATATTTCATTGTTGAAGAATGGCTCTCGACGGTCGACGGATTTGGTGGATTCAATCTATGGGATTCGTGCGAGTAGTATGCCGAGGGAACATGTGAGCCTTCTACCTCCACGGGGACTGAATCGTCGAGTTCGAATCGACCAGTTGTCTGGTCCACCAGAAGCTCGTTCGGCTGCCTTTTTGACGCTGGGAGTTCTGAAATATGCTGTGATCCTGTCTGAGGAAGAGGCTGTGTTCCTTTGGTGAAGGCTCTCTTTGCACTTGACAGGAAGGCAGAAAGCCGGGTTCGGGGTGTCGACTGAAGGTTATTGTTTCTCCGTCGAAACCAACGGAGAAAGAGGATAAGAAGACATACGAATAGGAGAAATCCCGCTACCGCACCAACGCCGATACCAACTTTAGCGCCAACTGAAAGGCTAGAGCGACGAGGACCAGGCCAGGTACTATTGGCAGGTCTGGCTATCTCGGCAATATCGCTGGTCGATGCATCCTCAAATAGGGCTTGCGCTAATGAGAAGTTTCCTCTTTCATAATCGACTGTTAAGTACGTTTCTTGTAAAAACAGACGCCCTATAGTGTACTGAGTGCTGTTCGCCGCTCTTCGCAGAGGAAAGTATTCAAGAGGCGACTTAGTAGTATTTAAACCCGGAAAGGGTGATGACAACTGTAAGTTGAAAGCATCGAAAGGCAACGTAAGATTGATGCTCTTCGACGATCCCGGAGTGTCAGCAATAGTAAAGGTGAATGTGAGGTTCCAATTCCCGAGCTCCGTAGGGCTTGTGACATTGTTCTCATAGGTATAGAGCTGTAGAGTTTCATTGTAGAAGAGACCAAACGCATTGGCGAATCTGTCACACACCGTTTCGGGAAGCCATAGGAATGGGGTTGAAGAATCAATGACGAAAAGCGCGGCGTCTGATTCGGAAGAGAGAGTTAAAGGGCTCGTCCAATTTGGGCCGCTCCCGGTGTGTGTCGAGAGATTTGCAGTTGATGTCACCAACATTTGGTTGAGAGCAACGACAGGCCGGGCATTGGCATCTAGTGAGAAGGTAACGTCGTTGGGAATGTAGCGAACGCGATCGAATCCACCCAGAGTCAAAGATGCCGGTACTCTCTTGAGTCGGTAGTATGCTCCAGCCGTGTATCCAAAACTGTAACTAGGAATAACACCTGCCATGACGAGCGAAGTCAAGTATGTTTCCCTAGTCGCGGCACCGAAGACCTGCCCAGTCACCCCCAGACCTAGATAGCCGGTGTAAAACTGAGTGTTATTGACTATACCGATGATTTGATCGGATACAGTGGGACCCTGGTTGGGACTGATCCGATCAGAACCATAATAAGCCTCACCAGTAACACCGAGTTCTTGATTGAAGACGAGCTCGAAAGATCCCCAAGCCTGCCATGTCTTTGATTGTGAGGAATCGAAGACACCCCCACGTGCATCTATGCAGGTTGTGGAATCATTGCAGCCCGATGGTCCTATTACCCAAAGCTCGTTACTCAGAATATTAGGCAGCACGTACACCCATTGGGCAGGTTTACCAACGAGTATGGTAACCGGACTCCAGTTTCCGTCGTATCCGAGCCACTTGTCAGTGTTGGGTGGGATTGCAAGCGGAGCAGGACGGCTTGACGAACACGAGCCGGCAAACAGGGCCAGAATGGCGAGCCATTGTAAGACCTTGCTTGAAAGGCCCATTGACTCGGAGGCTGTTTGATTCTCTGTCAGAAATGCTGGCCTCAGAATTTTCCTCTATTCTTCCGTATAAATCAAATAATTTCTGTGCGAGTATCGGCCATCGTTTTGGTGGTTTGGGGCTCCCCGTTGGACATGACTATACATCCGTGGTACTCTATAGTGGGTGAGATAAGGATCAATGTGTAGATATATGTCTGCACATCGAGACGCGTGTTGAGTCTTGCCCCTGAGGCTGTTGACGATGAGAAGATTTCTAGATGGTCACTAACGTAACTTCTGCCCTGCACTTTTTGGGCCTGGGCATTAATGTAACCTTTTCACTATCTTCTTTCCGCATTGGAGTTGTGGGTCGACGAGATCCAGGCAGGGCTTGCGGACAAAGACACCCACCTAGTTTGCTTGAGTCTAGGAACATCTCGGAAGCTGAATCCTTGACCTCTGTTTGAAAATGCTATAGAGCAGAGTCTGAGCGTGGAATTAGTTTCTAAAGAGTGACTTGTCCCTAGCTTACTCTATCTCCTCATGAGCACCGGGATCAACCAACATGGTGTGATGACTGTAGATCCAATAGATCAAGGATAGACCATGTTGTCCAACTGAACCTTCCCCTTGCAATCATACAAACTTTCCTGAGCTGCGCTCAGCTACATGAAATATACTCCAAGAGCAGAGTAAATACATAGATGATCTGCAAATGATTCGTCATGCTCGTCGAGTTTATCTGACCATCCAGTTCGTCGGCACTGCTCGAGAATCCTTCAAGTTTTCACAAGTAGCTTTCCCCATGCTTGGCATTGGATGTTTGTTTCCAAAAAATTTTGTTCGCATGTGAGAGATACGATATGGCCTTATGATCCCACTGTCGTCTACTAATTCTTTGAGGGTATTCCAAAATACCATTTTAGCAATTCAATTGTCTTCTCTGTGTAGATCTGGTCATATGATCTATGCTGCATGCAAGCCCCAATTACCTCGTTGGTATAGCAGCCTTGCGCAAGCTTCCACATCTGGTCGAGCAAGTCTCAACAAAATGGCTGACGTTGGGACAAATGAAGCAGTAGAGTTCCAGGGCAAGAAGTACATCGCAATTCGAGAGGGAAAAGCTAAGATCCTGACACCTTACCGCGATCACTCCACCGACAGGCCTACGCACAAAACTTCCAAAAATAACAACAATAACACTGGTGTACAGACTGTTTTCTACAACAAAATCCAGCAGTTCAACCGCGATCTTACAATACTTGCGATTCTGGTGCATGGTGAAGGGGTATTGGTCGAAAAGCGGGCCAGAATACAGCGGAAGGCGAAAACTCCAAGAAAGCAAAGAGCAGTCCGCGAAGCGAAGCATGCGTCAGCAGATGCCAGCACTGATAAAGCAAGAGATGACTCAGGGGTAGCGCTGAAGATAAAGGACGATCCTGGGAACTCAAGAAAAAGGAAGCTTGAAGCGGTCCATGAGGGTGAGCAAGGGCATATCGAAAATTGCGAACAGGGGGCAGCGAAGAAAGCGCGGAATAGAGACAGGCCTGATATAGCAGCTCTGGAAGGGGACAACCCGGACCCGACAGAATCAGGAGTCCATAATGAAGCTGAAACTTCGCTGGATGATGCAAAAGTTGGGAACAGTGACCAAAAGCAAGAGAAAATCCGCTATACTATTCTTGATGCTTTATCGGCCACAGGGCTCCGATCTCTTCGATATGCCAAAGAGATACCCTTTGCCACGAGAATCGTTGCAAATGACCTTTTACCGGAAGCTGTGAAGGCCATCGAAACCAACATCAAATACAACCAGGTCGACCATGTCGTTACACCACATCTGGATGATGCGAGAGTGTTCATGTACAGCAAAGTTGGGAATGAAACGAATACTCGTGATGAGACTTATGTCCATCGATTCGACGTTATTGACCTGGACCCCTACGGCACAGCTGCACCATTTTTCGATGCTTCCTTGCAGGCGCTTCAAGATGGTGGCCTTTTATGCGTAACGTGCACCGATGCCGGCGTATTTGCTTCTAATGGCTACCCGGAGAAGGCATATTCACTATATGCCGGCACCACCATGAAAGGGGTCCACTCCCACGAAGCAGGCTTGAGGTTGATCCTACACGCGATATCACTCTCGGCTGCCAAGTACGGCATTGCAATTGAGCCATTGCTTTCCTTATCCATTGACTTCTATGCCCGTTTGTTCATTCGCGTCCATAGGCGTCCACGCGAAGTCAAGCTGCTCTCTGGAACATCCATGATCGCCTACAACTGTGATTCCGGATGTTCAGCATGGACAACTCAGAGTATTGGCCGAAGCGTTGCTAGAAAAGCAAAGAACGGAGAGCAATTCTTCCACCATGGCTATGCACAAGGCCCTTCTGCAATGCCGAACTGTGACCATTGCGGCTTCAAAACACATATGGCTGGTCCCATGTGGGCGGGACCGCTTCATAACCCCTTCTTCATTCGCGGAATACTAGCAAAACTCCCATCTCTCGACCGAAGCGTCTATGGTACATTTGACAGAATTGAAGGTATGCTCAAGACTGCAATTGAGGAAGACATGTCGTCAACTATCAAACCCACATCCGACAACGGAAGCACACAAGTCTCGAGAGACGCTAAACCATCATCGGTCATTCCACGAACACCGCCTGAACTTGTAGATCCAATGCCTTTCTTCTTCATACCAACTTTCCTTGCCAAAGTACTCCACACAATAACCCCATCAGAGGCCCGCTTGCGCGCCGCTTTAATCTCACTCGGTTATAAAGTCACCCGATCCCATTGCAAGGCAGGTAGTTTCAAAACCAATGCTCCTTGGTCTGTGATCTGGGAAATTTTCCGCGAGTGGGTTCGGAAGGAATCTCCAGTGAAAGAAGGTGTCTTGAGAGAAGGTACACCGGGCTATGAGATAATGAAGCGTGTCCGCACATCCGAAAGCGCGAAAGTACTCTCTTACAGAGACGAACTCATCCGACGCCTTGGCAAAACCTCCTCTCTCGAAGGCTTGAAATCTGAAATGGAAGCCGGAATGTTTAGACTCGAACAATTGCAATCTACAGTCCCAGACGTCGACCCTTCTAACAAGCAAACACCCAACCACACAAACGGTCCCCATTCAAACACTACTACCACACCTTCCCTACCCTCCAAAGAAGATGAAAAATCCCCGTCAAACCTGAACATCGTCTTCGACGAAAAGATCGGAAAAGAGGTCAACAAAGAGAAGTTAGTGAGATATCAAATCAATTTGCCGCATTGGGGCCCGATGAACAGAGCAACAGGGAGATCGGATTAACCTCTTAGTCTCTGGTTGAGAGCAGCGCCGGTGGGAAACCCATACAAGAGCTGGTTAGGACGGCGAAGATGTGAAGAAACGGTACTTATGTGATATAGTTGAATTGCGATGGCTGAGGGGTGAAATACATGGATGGTACTCGGTGCTCAAGGAGGCAGAGGCTGAAGTGGGAACATCAACTTCATGAGACACATGTACGTACATACATAAGTATATTTTTGCAAAAGGATCCAGCGTGCTGTTTTGAATGAAGGAGATACCAGCGCTGCTACAACAAGGACATCTTGATATAATACTGTGATAACCCACCCTAATTGCTAAGTAGGGAGGCGGGTACGTACAAAGAACGACACAATACCAAAAAGCATCCCATAAATCCATCAAAACTGGATGGACGGTGATGACCCGCACTACATGTCTATCTCATCAAGACCATCAACCCCAATCTAACTACCAAGTTGAGCAGCCCTCCTCCTAATCCACTCCTTCGCCGTCAAAACCGTACTCTGATCCTCCTCGAACTTCCCTGCGACCTTCTTCCATGAGCCGTCATCCGTGACGAATTTCTCGATCGGTTTCATCAGGACATCGTCGCCGGGTCTGACGAAGTAGACGATACTGTATCGATCGACGTTCGCTTGTTCTCCTGGAGCGGGGACGACGCGGTGTTTGGCGGAGAGGAGAGCGCCGTTGGTGAAGCGGACGGTGGCGTCGCCGAGGTTGATGATCGCGTGGTTGGAGAGGGGTTGGATGTATTTCCATTCACCGCGGTGTTGGATCTGGAGGCCGCCGAGCCAGTTGAAGAGGATGGTGATGCTGCCGAAGTCGGTGTGAGAGGGGAGCCCGATGGCGTCTTCGCCTTCGTGGGGAAATTTGCGGGTTAGACGGATGTGGCTGCCTGAGGGGTTTCCGAATATGTTACGAGAGGTGAATTCGGAGGGTGAGATGTCGAGTTGCGTGGCCAGGATGCTGAGGATTTCGTTGCCGAGTCGGTGGGCATCGTGGGAGAATTCCTTGATTAGAGTCCAGGATTCGGATGTTGTGAGGTCGGGAGGGTACTCTCTGCTCGGAGTGAAGCCGTGGGCGTGGTCCGTGTAGATGTTGAAGAATTCGGTGGTGTCGGGACGGAGGGTGGAGTCGGTCTGTTTTCGTGTGCCGGCTGCTTTATACCCAGCCATTGATTGGCCCCTGACGAGGTGGTACTTGTTCTTTTCCTCGACAGGATGATCGAAGGCTTTGACAGCAAGTTCGCGAAGTCCTTCGGCTTGTTCGAGTATGGGATGGCCAGTGAGATCAAGGTAGAAGAATCCATCGGTACTACAGGCTTCGAAGACTTTGTCGGCATCAGTCATCAGGTTTTCATATCTCACCGAGGCGATAGGTGCTGTTGGCACATCGGGGAAGGGTGGAAGCTTCATGATTGTCCGTCGATGGGAAGTGGAGTGTTCGAATGCAATGTTGAATCAATATCGATTTTGCGACCGATGTATTACGGCAATGGATACTTGCTAGGAGTCTGAGATGATAAGGTGGAAATGAAAGAAGGCGTTGTATTCGGGATGCAAAAGGCATATAAGGACCACATGTCAAAGGACGTAATGACCATAGCGAATGCGCAATCGATACCAAGGTCAACATTGCATCGAGCCACCCTTCCCCTCACAGGGGATCTCCCGGCTACTGTAGCATAGAGCAGCGAGGTGATGCAAACAATTGCGATAACATACCCTTGATGCCACAGAGTGGGGTCACCCGATCAGCAGCCCATGTTGTACTATGGTAAATGCCGGAAAGGTTATCGAAATTATACAGAGTGGCCCTACCAGGATGCTGTCATTGTGTACGTGGAAACCTGAGACTGGAGGAAAGTCAATGCAGACTACCCCGCCACAACAGACAAGTAAGTAGCTTGAGTATTGATATTGTCGCTTTTGTTTCCACTCGAAGGATCCCGAACGGGGAGCCAGAATCGATTCGGAGTTTACCTTTAAGGGCGGGGCTTTTCCGCCGTGAACTGGTCCAGAGGAGGGTTCTTCGGTAGATGATGCAAAGTTTTGAGGTCGGAAGGTTTCACGCAGTAGCTGGGGCGTATCAAATACTATAGAATCGGTCATGAGTCAAGTGATTGAGGAGTAAGTTCAAAATTGCGAACTTTGAATGTCATTGTCTGTCACTATGGATGCTCGTGTACGTTCCCTCCCTTCAATATACCCCTACCTCGCCTGATATTCTAGCCAACATCTCATTGACCCTCGGGGCCAGTCGGAACTTGATCAATCCGGAAAAATCGACCAGATCAGAAGCCATGCTAGCTAATTGTGCCTTGACATTGTTCCTCTCGGTTGTTTCATATTTGGCCTGCGCTAGTTGCTCGCGTTCTTTGGCAATGCAAGTAATGCTCCACACAATAAGGGACCCAGTAGTTCGAGCCAGCAGTTGAGGGAGGACCGCAAAGTTTGACACGGCTGTTCGAACTGCAGCCTTGTTGCCACCGGCTAGTAATGGCAGGATCATGAGTGAGTTGATTCTGTCAAGAGCATCCATGTACCTCCCTGCGAGGATCATATTTCTTGCTTCCATCATATGCATCAATGATCCGCATGTCTGTCGGTGGACAGGTCGAATCTGATTATAATACACCGCGTTCGCATTGTAAAGCCCCAGAATATTTTGCGCGAGCTGATAGGTCGTATCTGCACTGGTCAAGGAAAGGCTAGAATTTGCCTGGGCATCACCGGGCTCCAAGTCCTTTCGAGGCTTCAATGGTTGTAGACTGGCGGGCGTGTCCTCGAGATCGAGCGTAACAGCCTCTGCAAGAGCTCGGCTGAGGACTTCGGCCACGCTATCAAAATCTTCCGCGAGATGATAGAGCAACGCAGCATCGGCAATCTGGCCCCTCTCATCTGCAATCTGAGCAGCTTGACGTGTAACCGCTTGCAAAAAGTCTTGGCGATTCTCGATCTTGACAAGTTTGGCCCTCCGCTCGATTGCACCGCTGATCCTGGTACCATCCGACCGAATGTCGCCCAATAGTTTAGCAAATTCTCTTGTCTCGAGGCATAGCTCGCGAAGACTCTCGTGGCAATATGTGGTGTAGGCTTCACCCAGGGCCGGAAGATCGGAGTTGAGGCAGAGAAGACAGAGATAGTCAACGGCCGCTTCACAATTCGCGGTCCTCCAGGCAGATGTATAAAAGGCGATTAGAGGGACTAGATTGATTTGAGGAAGACCTTTCGTCGTAGTGGTGACTTCGCACTCAGTTAGTCGAGCTTTGATCATAAAGGTGGAAAACTTACGTAAATCGTTGCCAGCCACTGCAAAGTCCGATACACGCAACAGCCCGTAATAGTTGAGAGCAATTGCAAAATGGACCGCACTTACGGGGGCGTATGAGTGAAGGTACTGAACTGCATACTCGTACATGCCCGCCATAATCTGCATGAAGAAAAACGTTGCAAAGCCTGTGCTGCTCTCTTGGCCTTTGAAATGTCGTTCCCCAATGTCACGAACCGTTTCGCATATTTGCTCTAAACCAAAAATATCACCAGCGACTTCTTCCGTGCGATCCAATTCCCGGGCCAAGTTGAATTGCAGCCAGATCCAGTCCTCAACACTTTGAGCGAGGCCTTCTATCCTCCTATTGCGAAGGTCACACCGCCCAACAATCTGGTAGCATGCCATACGGTACGGATCGATGGTGTTATCAGGAGCAATCCTCATTCGTTGTTGGTATTCCCCGTTGATCATCTCTTGGAGCTTGCGATTGAGCCGGCGGTCTGGTGAATTCGCATAGGCTGTGAGGTATGCCACAAATCGCTTGTCAGTGGATTGGAACGCCGGGTCGTCATTGACATATCCCGCAGCTTCCTTTACAAAGCCACATCTCAAAAGGAAGAAGACCAGGATCCAACAGTAATCACCGTCGTCACCTAGCTGCTGTAATTCGGTGCCATCAGGAGCGAGATCTTTTCGAGCAGAACGTACGCGGATATAAGCACGAATCTTGTTAGTAACAGTGGGTCGACCACCTAGTTGAGCTTCCCGAGGGTTCTTTTCTACAAGAGACTCAAGCTCTCGGTAGAACGACTTCTCAAGGTACGCTCGTGAACCATCTAGGATCTGCTTTCTGAGCTTGACAGCACGTGGGGAATTCTGTTGTTCATCTAGGTATGCAGATGCGAGGGAACGTTCTGACGGTGGGTTTGACTCATTCACGATCTCGATCAAAGCTTGATATGCTTGTACAAGCTGTCGCGGGGCTTCACCTCCTGCCTTTTCTTCTACTTCAGCAAAGCTTGTAAAGATTGGATAAGGCTTTTCTTGCAATCTAGCAACGTTGAGGTTCTGGACCTTGTTAGCAAAGTAACCTTCCTTATCCCAAGATGATCTATCCTGGAGGCGCGAAGAACCAGAGGGCACGGCTGGCTCATCTGCGAAAAATTTGGTCGTGCTTGCTTCGAGACCGGGATTGCCGATGATCGACTTTTCCATGCCACTTCTTCCAAATACACTTCGCGTGGAGCCTTTGGCGGATTCTGCGAAGATGTTTTTGCCCTTTCTTGATGTTCGTCCAAAACAGCCTCCGCTAGGTGAGCCCTGTGCCGCAGCCGTTGGGTCTTTTGGTGCTAACCCAAAATGTTCCATGATCCTCTGTCTCTGTTCATCAAAATTGATTGCCAAATGCTCCTCGAGATACGCGTCAAACTCTTTCTGCACTCTCTCCATGCTTTCTTTGATCATAGCATCCCGACCCCGTTGCTGTAGACCCCGTAGATATCTCTCATTGTCGGGATCGAATGACTCTGTTTGTTTCTCAAAGACAACTTCTTTCTCTATGCTCTCGAAGTCTTTAAGCGCTTTACCAGGCGATATGCCAGAAGCTGCGAGGAGATAATGCGCTCTGGAATCCGCCCCATTGACAGGTGTGCCTCTGCCACTTCTTGACCCGAGCTCTTGTGCACGTCTTGCGATATCGTCTAGACCTAGATGGAGACCTGGAATCTGGCCTAACCGACCTGTTGGAGCGATTCCATCGGAAGGGTGTGCGCGCTTTCGTCCTCGCTCAAGCAGACTGTTGAAATAAGCAGGTTCTCGTGTAGATTGCGAGAAGGAATTTTGCCCTGCCTGACTCCCTCCGGCGGGTGGGTTAGCAGTAGTTGAGCCAAACAGAGAACTACCTGCAGCAGGCTGCGACGAGGTCTGACCAAAGAGGCCACCGCTTGGAGCAGCTGAAGTACCTCCAAACAAGGATGCTCCTGGGGCTGCAGGTTGTGATGTGTTATTGCTTCCTAGACCACCAAATAAACCACTCGTTGCTGGAGTTGCAGAGCCCATCGTCGGTTGCGATCCGGTCGTAGAACTGTCGAAAATACTTCTCCTCTTTGCTGGCTGGTCGGCGGTGGTGTTGGCGCCCAGATTTCCAAACAAGCTACTGCCGCCTGCTGGTTGGGTAGATTGGCCGAACATGACGATACTGTGAAGCAAAGAGGAATAAGATCAGCGGGATTTGCTTGTCACCTCTTCATGAGTAACTCCGAGCAGAAACAGCTCGAGGTGAGAGTGGATAGACTTTCTCGTGCTGTGGTCGAAAGTTCGTGTTTACAATTCAGGATCGCAAAACGCGGAATACTTTCCTCGCTTCTACCTGGAAGTTCTAGTTAGAGCTCCGTCGCAGCTACAATGCTCTTGTTCTATTTCACCTTCATATCCTTCACGTTTCTCATAGACAAAGTCCTTCTTAGTTGCCTCTTTCTTAATATAATCTTCCCTTTCCCAAGGAGTTCTTTGTCCATCTGGCTTGCACATCCGCCGAAACCCGGTGGCACCGGTTGAATCAATCTTGACAACAGGTTCCGAGCGAAAGAGTCATCTGCAGTTTGCTGCTGTAACAAACTACAACATCTCAAGCCAAGATGCCAGCATTTCAATCTCGCCCATTCCGGAAGACTCTTCCCTCTGATTCCTCAAAGCTTACGCCCTTGGAAAGAATAGGTGCACGGTATCGAGCCTCACTTGCCCGTCACCCATTTGCGCTTTTTGGTCTACCTTTCATCACCATCATGGTGGCCGCTTCTTTCCTGCTCACTCCAGCCACAGCCCTCCGTTACGAAATCCATGACCGAAAACACACCGAACTGTCCAAAACCGAGGCCATGGAACTTGGCTTAAAGTCTGAAGGCGTCAACTACAATCCCAGACGGAGAGTCATTGACCCAAATCGAGCAAAGGAAATCGAACGTGAAGAATATTACGTAAGTTTGCGAGTACATCCTCATTGTGTTCTTAAAACTATGACTGATACATGTGTGATAGCGCCTTATGGCGAAGGACATTGATGATTGGGATCAGAAGCGGGTTCAGAGGTTCAAGGGAGAACCGGATGGTCGGCTATGATGAGAAACTTCAAGACTAAGATTTGAGCGTGATATGCCAATGCATGATTGGTGCTATGAACGGTATTATTCATGAGCTCGGAATTTCCATGCCAATTAGAAATCATCGTCATCCCTGGGTTCTTGACGCTCACCGGCAAAGCGAACATGCCGTGATGGTTCACGGTCAGCAGTATCCAAACACTGTCGATTCCTCTTTCGGGAAGGCGCTGAAAGCTCTGCTGGCGGACGAGGAGCGTCAAGCCTGACCGTGGACGGGTCTGAACGCCTGGGTGATGGACTTCGTGAAGGTGAACCTCTGCAGTGGACGAATCTCCAACCCCGTCCAGCAAGAGATGAACCGTATGGTTCGTAATCAGATGTTGAAAGAAACCTGCCAGCTGATGTCTGAGTTTCGACAGTCGTATCTCTGTCTTCGGGATCGATATGCATAGGTCTCGTCGAAGAGATATTACGTACATCAGGAGACGGACCCGAGACTGAGTCATTGAGACTTGTACTGCTCCCAGATGGTGTGCGGCTATGATACCCCATTGACTCATAGCTCATTTGGAATGGCCGGCCTTGGGCTTGAGGTCTCGTGGATCGTACGTCATTTCCCGAAGACAACGGCTTTACGACAAAATCATCTGGGCGCTGTGTGATCGAGATTCGACGTTCGTCAAAGTGAGACTCCGGGTCCAACAATCTTGGAGTGCCTCTTGGGGGAAGTCTTTCGTTTGTTCTTCCCCTGGCGTCTCCGACGTTGAATCCTTCGCTCGCCCTGGCCTTATTAGTGTTTTTGACCTCTGACGCGCTTCCATATTGATGAAGCTTCATTAGCAGCACCTCGATTTCATGTTCGGCACGTCGTTGAGCATTGGTTTCTTCAAAGACTTCCGCACCGGCTGCTCCGACGGACTTCACCATGAGGATCTGCCGACGTTCGGCAAGTTCAGCTGCTTGACGATGTTTCTCAGCGGTATACCTTGCCTTTGACAAGCGCTCGAGAATGAAATCTTTCCAAGTGACCTGTTCAATGCGGGTATTCACGGCCTGCTCACATCGGCCTAGCGGTCCCAATCGTTCCCGATATGTATGGGATGCGACCTTTTCTCCACCCTCATTGCTAGGAGATGATGGTCGAAGTGTCGAATCAGAGCCTGAGCCTATTGCCGTTGATTGATGTCTTTGCATCCATTCCATAGGAGGTCGTATCTGAGAGCCTCTTGGTGGGTTCTCAGACGAGCTGTTCCCAGCATCAGGACCGCCTGGGCCCGCAACAGGAGTAACAGCAGGAACACTGTCGGTCATAATGGATGTAGATGAAGAGTGATCGAGAGACAGGAGGGGGTTGGAGAGAGTTTTACGGAACAGAATCAGGATGAATTGTCGATTCGCAGTGGGCGAGTAAAGGGAAGACAGGAAGTAAGGGAAGAGAGAAACTCCGAAGACGCAAAGAGAAGGGGAAGACTATTCAAGTCACCCGGTCAGAGAGGAGAGTGATGTCGTACGAAATCAACTTGAAACCCGTTGTTGGGTTACACGGTGATTTATTTACTTGTACCACAGCAAGAGAACCATGGACATTTATGTACTTTTTGAAATCATGCATATATGTACCTAGGTATGTATGCGTGTATGAATGTACTTTGGGCCGATATAATCCTACCACTCTCTTCTTCTTTTCTACCCCTCCATGTTACGTTCACACCATCATCTCAAGTCAGGCATCTATGAACCAGAAGATCTATCCATACCATTTGATAAGCTACTGTGATATCTAATTCTTTCCTACCTTGAGAGCCTCACTTTCAATCATTATCCACTCACTCTCCCTCACTCGCTCACTGACTTCCACGACAGAACAAAACCAAACGAGTACAGTACAAGTACACAGTATTAGACATGGTCTGTCACGTACTATGTCTTTCTATTTCCCCGCTTAGGTACCTCTCATCTCTCCTCCTTTTTATCATCATCACCATCTTCTTCTTCTTCGTCTATGGAACGGAATGAATAAACTCTGATCACATAAATCGCTGTTCTTACAGTAATTGGTTATAGTACCTACCTACCTACCTAGATACTGAGGTATAGTACAGAACATTATTACATCGTTTCCGAAATAGTTATATAAATTTACATATAAGTTAAGTTATGTATGTACATAACGTCAACATCATTAACCAATACGTTAATTATAATTACAATACAGTATCAATACCACATTCCCATTCTCATCTCCCCTTTTTTCTCTCGGTTTTTATTTCTATTTCTGTTTTTATTTTTATTTAAAAAAAAAAAGCTTTTTTCGACTGGGTTTCATTTTAATTAGTTAAACTTTAAGTACAGTTATAGTGTACCCTGTCTCCTAGACAAGAGGTTAAATTGTCGTGAGGACTCTTATTAAATCGAATAGATGCTTGACGTGCGATCTGATAAAAGAAAGCTCTGTCTATCGTAAAGACTACAACTATTCGATTTACTAGATTCGAAAGAAAACAGAGGTTCTACAGAGATTCTATATACTATTCAAAACTTTAATTTTAATTTATACCGAGAAGACGATTAATCTAGATTTTTCCCTTACGAGGGTTTTTTTAGTCGATATTAAGAATATACTTTTTATATACGAGAATTCGGATTAAACTTAATTTTATTTTTAAGGACGTATATATATAAGTTAAAGTTAGAAGTGTTTAGTGTGTATTTAGTTTAAAGAGATACTCCGTTTGGTTGAGATAGATATTTAACTGTAGCGCGTAAACCTTCAGGCTAGAGTCTACAGGATAATTAAAACGAGAATTCATCATTATCATCATTATTATTAATTATAGTATACCGTAAAACTACTTTATACTGATATGTACAAGTACCATGATTACGCATTCGCAGGCCAGATCCAGAGCACTTGCACCGACGAGTACTGTAAGTAAACTTGGTAACTGGTAAGTTAACTGTAAATCGTAATTACTGTATAGTAATAGAGTAGTTAATCCAAAGGACAAATTCCATTTTACAGTATGAAAATCCAATTGGGATTGAGATTTGGGCACCTATCTATCTATCTATCTATCTATCAATCCATCCATTCGGATATCCATGGTCCGTTCCCCCCTTTTTCCAGTAATTCCTTAACTTACCCAAAAAGTTTCTTCCCATGTTTCTAGCGTAAACTCTTCATATAAGTTAAGTTAATTATAATCAATAGTATTAACGTTAGAAGGTGTATGAGAACCCGGGGGCCGGGGGGGTTTGGAGGGGAAGGGGGTGATTGGGTGCCTTGTTTATTTGGGGGGGTTGGGTTGGGTGATTGGTTGGTGTATGATTAGGTAGGCAGGTAGGTAGGTAGGTAGGTAGATTGAATGTGCATATATAGATGGAGAGGGGTTTAGGTACAGTACATAGCTACTGTACTGTGGGTACCTAGGTACAGTACAGGACATACGTGGTCAGAGTGAAGGAGGAGGAGGAGGGGGGATGGAAGGAGAGGTATGTACAGAGTACTTCCTAGAGAGGTAAGTAAGTACTGTAGATTGGACG
Organism: Phaeomoniella chlamydospora; assembly: GCA_001006345.1. Classification (NCBI taxonomy): domain Eukaryota; kingdom Fungi; phylum Ascomycota; class Eurotiomycetes; order Phaeomoniellales; family Phaeomoniellaceae; genus Phaeomoniella; species Phaeomoniella chlamydospora. The sequence continues at coordinate 28,259 of LCWF01000105.1, read as the reverse complement.
GATGGAATGAATGGATGCTTTATCTCGGGAGGGTTGACATACGTGGTTACTGGATGGTTACATGGAATATAGAGAGAGGCGGAAGGATGGGTTTCGATCGATGTCCTGTTATATTGATTTATCTTAGTCGGGTCTCGGTAGGTACAGGTTTTATCTGGTTGAAGTGAAATGATGTCAGGTAGACAAAGTTGAATTGAAATCAAGCTATATCATCGATATCCGTGCACCGGCAGTCATCCCTCGTACCCGTTATTTTTTGGAGGATTGAATGTTATGCTGCTTCATTTTGTGTGAGATGTATCTGGGTACTCGCATCATACGATATCATGTAATCATTTGCTCCACTCAAACTACTTCAAACCAACCAGCCCTACATTTCCGCCTGTTGAGTAGGAACTTGTACAGAACTAACGGATCGCTAAATCTCGTCAGATCTCTTGCCTTGGGCTTTCTTTTGGCCTTGCGGCACCCAATTCGACCAATCCTGGCTCATATTATAGTAGCGTAAATCCCGTTGGGTTTCGCTTTTGCGCAGTATTTAGTGGAACGCCGAAACCAGGAAAGTTCAGGGGGTCCGAGCCCCGTGCGAGGGTGTGTGCTCTGCTGCGTGTCGTTTGGTGATTTGGAGGGGACGAGGAGACTGATTTTATTGGTGTTCGGGAAGATAGTGAATGAGTCGTGAGGTAACGTATGAAGGGGAAAAGGTGGTATAGGTTGGTTAAGTTTTCGAGATACGTGCAGCAGATGTAACGAATCGATGTTACATGCGTTTGACGCAGCGTATGATGGTATTGCTCGGTGAAGCCATTGGCTTGGACTTTGGCGTGACGTGGTGTTTTCCAAGTATCCCAAGCATCGTGCAAATCAAGATACATCCAGCACTTTGATCAATTGACAACGCCAGTGAGGACACCACTCAGTCATCTCCCTCTCATACAGGTAATTCACTTCCCCCTCTTCTTACTCCCATCTTATCAAAAGCCATAACGATATAAGGTCCAACAATGGGGATGTTGCCTGCAAATGCTGCGATCGTCGCAAAGAAATCACCGAACAAGATGAATATACCGTATAATTCGACAAGGAAACCGGTTAAAGGCCATCGTATGAGAATTAGCAGGATACCCGCAGCAAAGGCAGCAGAGCCTCGTAGTTTCTGGCGTCGGGAGAAGAACAGAACGGTTTTTGGGATACCGATTAGGAGGACGAGGCCGATCAGAAACAATACCTATCAATTGGGATCAGTGAACGCGCAGTGTGGTAAGTGCTCTTTGCTCACATTTCCCATGGCAAGCATCGCTCGATCGAAGAACATTAGTACGCCGCCGAAGAGGAATAGCCCTCCTATTTTCCACGTCAGATATCTTGCGCCGTTTCCAAATCAGGGGTTCAACTTGTCCATACCACCGGAGCAGAAGGCTACGCCAATTTCTGTTCGAAAAATACATCAGTCCAAGTCCCAAAGCAAGCCAGCCGTTGTTGCGCCCAAGCGCTCTCCCGGCGCATTCAGAAAATCAAGGGGAGAGAGCGTACTTTGCATATCAGTGAGCCACATGCTGGGCATCTTCACTCTGCTGAATCGATTTGTCGGTTGATTCCTGGAGTAGTTCTGATACGGCACGAATGTCAAAAGGGTTGTTTTTCATTCGACAAGTCGATTGGGGCGATAGGAGGTAACAAAGTGTTGGGAGAAGGGGGTTTGTTCAACCCGTGGAACTGTGGATAGGCAGAAAATCAATCAATTTACCGAATTTGGCGTTCGCGTAGACGTGTCCCGAAATTTTGGCCCCACGGGAACTTTCTTCCCACTTACAGAGTACTATGTAATTACTGTAGCGTACCAACGCAATGTACGCCGAGGACAGTACATGGTAAATTTTACCCACCGGCACCTCAGTCGTTGTACTACATAGGACGTAGGTAGATACTGTAATTACATATGTGTACATTGGGCAAAGTCTCTAAATGAGAACCGAAGATGGTCTCCGGAGATCGATCTCTGTGCTGCTGTGCATACATGTCGATACAGCATCGGGACTCATTGTTCTGACAATCTAAACATATTATTCTCGTTCTAATCTATTCTGATAGTAAACACATTTTGGTATGTATAGCAAGGAGGAAGAGACTTGTAGTAGCAGCCAGTGACTTCTAACCTCTCTTCCTTGGTCAACACCCGACTCCTATAATGCAGATGTCCCATAGCCTGACGACATGCAAATCACAATGAAAGCAAAAGCAAAGTACGAATGCCGACCACAATCAAAACATAATGACTTGTGATAAACAAACTAGTTTCCTCCAACACCACCGACCAGTGTCTCACCTCTTGATCGTGCGCCTGATCCAGCATCCGACATGTACTTGTCCCAATCTTCCAGAACTTTGGCCAGTCTCGGGGAATTGGTCAACTTATACACTTCTTCGAAGTATTCCTTCGATATCTCGAATGGCTTGGCGGTAACGTTGGGGATGTACTTGCCAACGAGTTTCGATGGATCGATGGTGGTCTTGTTGATCTTCTTGAGAAGGAAGTTTCGGAACGGTTTGACACCAGAACGCAAGAAAGTGGAGTGGAACGGTACGTCGATACCAGCGAGTGGGATGACGGCAAACCCACGTTGAAGTTCCAAGGGTTTGGGTTTCTTTTCAGTTTCGGCCGCACATTCTTTGATGATCTCGACGAGATGTTCTTTGACATCCTCGAGAGACATCTGTTGCATCAGAGTTTGGATGTCAATCTTTTGCAGCTTCAACACGTTTAAAACATTGGTCATGGTGTCCAGTGCCCGCAACTGAAATATCATGTTAGTATGGTAATCAATAAAGGGAGATGAGAGTAGAACTTACATCACCAGCGCAGACATACTGCATATTCGCGACATTGTAATTGACAATTTCCAGCAACCATCCAGTAGTCTCGGCAACGTTATTGACAACATATTGCAAAGCATCCTCTGAAAAGGTCTTTGAAATACGGCTTGGATTGACCGCAGCCATGGAATAGTTTGAGCGTCCTTGTTCGTCACGCTCCACAGCTACTTGCATTGTGAGACCACGGTAGAACACGACAGAAACCAAACTTTCAATTGGCATGACTTCAGCGATAGATGCAAGGGCAGAGTATTCTCCGAGAGAATGTCCGGCGAAACTGCTGCTTCGTTGGACGAGGCCTTTAGCGCGCATATCCTCAAACGCGGCCTTCTCCATTAGGGTCAAAGCTGGCTGTGTAAACTGCGTAGCAGACAGTAACCCGCTAGGTGACTTGTAGGTGTATGATGATGTAGTCTCATCAATATCTTTGAAGATCTTCTCGGACTTGACGGACCCGTCCGCATTGATAGTTTCGAAAGTCATCGACACGTAGTTTTGACGGATTGCTTTACCCTTTGGTCCACCGAAGTGAACAGTAAGCTCCTTCGGGTTGTTCTTGACAATGTGGATGATGGAGAGACCATAATTCTCTAGGAAGTGTCGGTCGGCGCGATCCCAGACATCCTTCGCAACAGGGCTGCTATTGTAAAGGTCCATACCCATACCCTGCTCTTGAGAACCTTGACCGGTGAAAACATAGGCGGATACAGGTTGCTCGACCTCGGCCTCGGCAAGCAAGACCTTGTCTTCCGTTTCTTTATTGGATGTCACCACCTTGATAATCTTTCGTCCAGCGACCATGCCAACGTGTTCGAGTTTCACGTCGATTTCATCGTTTGGCAGGACCATGCCGACCAAATCGGCGTGGAAGCTTCGTACGCGGCCAATGTTGTTCTCGGCGGCCCAGGTCTCCACCAGACTTCGAACAGCAGCACTTGAGTACATGCCATGTGTGATTGTTCCTGGCAGGTTGGCATATGCGGCAAAGATCCTGGAGACGTGGATAGGGTTGTAATCACCTGAAACTCTCCCGTATGTCTCGTTTGAGGCGGGAGCCTTGAGGCTCAATGGTGTCTTGCCACTCAAGGGAATCGGGTTCTCAAAATTGACAGGTTGCTCAATGGATGATCCAAATCGTTGCAAATAATCAACGACCGGGTTACCATGAGAAAGACCAGATGAATAGTCGACTGATGCAACCTGGATGATCTCTTTTGTCGGAAGCTCCATCAGAACTTGACCAACAGTCTCAACGCTGGAGAAAACAGTCTTGTTCTTGAAGCGAACAAGACTCTGAAGACGGAACGTCAATGTCTGCCCGAGCAATTCAATGTCAGGTTCTTCGACGCGGAACCATTCCTTGGAACGCAATACCGCGACATCCTTCGATGTAGCGAGGTGGATCTCCATGGGCGTCTCCTCTTTGCGTTGGAAGGTGTTCTCAAAGTCTGTATACGTACCACGGTACAAGAACTGGCTGGTGACTTCCATGACGGGACGACCGCTACGAGTGATAGTTCCACAAACTTCTACCATCTTTCCAGAGTCCTGGTTGATGACTGCATTGATTTGAGCACTCGTGTGAACTTCGTCACCAACCTTCAGAGGCTGCGCTCCTGGAAGCATGCGGAACTCGTTTGACAAGTGGACAAGCTTAAGCAAGTCGCCATCAATGGCTCGTGGGAATATGGGCTTAGTGATAGCCTTCCATCCGACAACAATTGCAAAGTCCATAGGAGCGTATACTTCCTTACCAGGACGATCTACGAAGGCTTCCCCGGTATTGCCAACGGCATGAACGAAGTCTGCGACATCCTGGGCCGTTACGACGGATTTTCCGCCATCAAAGGTGCTGGTGGTTGGAGTGTCGAAAGGCACAACCTTTTCGTTGAACCAAAGTCTGTAGTAGAATTCTTTGATACGGTCGTTGCGGCCTTCCATAACCTCCCTGATTGGCGCATATCCCGTCTCTGGGTGGTATTTGAACTTGAAGGACAAGGCGACTGGTCCTCCTTCTGCTGTCCGGTGTTCGAACATATCCATCGCGATTTCCTTGTTGCCAGACCAACGTATTTGCAACGTTTGAACAAGTTTTCCAGATTGGGAAGGCTCCTTGACAGAGATTATGGTCTTGTTAGGTTCTTCAGGATAGGCAATCTCAACATACATGCCGCGAACAGGAGCCAGGATTCTTCGCATAGGGTTACTTTGGAAACGCTGTCCTTGGATGAAGACATCAGCAGTGAACATGGCATGACGCCAGGAGTACGTCTTGCCCGCTAGCATCGTCATCCAAGCCTCCACATCTGGGATCTCCGCCGTCGCCGAGGGTGAAAGGCGATAAGTAAGTCTTGTTGCATCTTCTGATACTGTCACACCATCATATTCAGGTTCGGTAGATTCGATGAGGAGCTTGCCGCCGAAATATTCGACAACAGGAACCTTTGACTCATCACCTCCGTAGACATCTTGGATGAGGCCCTTGATTTGACCGGTATGAACGCCGTCGAGAATATCTTTCACGGGCTCATCGATCTTGGTCGAGTATTTGACGGCCATAGGTCCTTGCAGAATACAAGTTCTGCCTACGTCCTGGTCGACGACAGCTTCCAAATCCTCCGATTGCCATAAAGAATCTTTCTTGAACCAAAACTCAAAGTTTTCGTCCAACGACGGCACGAAAGGAACAGGCTTCTGTCCACGGCGTTGACACAGTAGTAAAAAGTGCTGAACGTCCTGAGCGGAGATGAGTTGTTTTTCAGCCTCGGGATAGGCAGCAAGAATATTGTCAACCGTTGGGTAGGGGTTGTCGAGATCCGAGTAGTTCTGCACCAACGAGGCCTTTCCGCGATTATTGGTGAAGCGCTCTTCCAGGCGATGGACGAAGTCAACAGTGAGTTTCTTGAGTGACTGATCTATCCACCTCGATTGGTGTTTGACATACATGAGTTCGACCATTCGACGAGTGACTTCTGCATAAGTCATGTCCTCGAGATCAACCGTCTTGCCAGCGCTGTTGCGACCGAACCAAACCTTTTGGAAATCATCGTTAAGTTTCCTGATGATGTAGTCTCGTTTCTTTTGAAGTTCAGCCACTCTCTTCTTCTTGTCAAGTGCAAAAATGGTCTTATCCATTTCCGCCCAGAAAATGACGCCACGAGTGGCCAATTTGTGGATAGGCTCGCCCATTTCTGATCGAACAGTGATGACTCCACCAGCAGGTCCCTTGTAGGTACGTTCCCATTGGCTATCGTCGACACCTTCAGCATCGACTATAGCTTTCTTGGCATTGTAGGATGTGTGGCACTCTTTGGCTACCATCATGCGGCTACCAAACATACATCCATCGAAAGGCATTGGGGGATATCCGAATCGAGCTGACCATGTACCCGTCAGGTAAGGGTACGTATCTTCTGCTCCACCGAAACCACTGCCAGCGACAAGAACGATGTTGTCACATTTGCGAATGCGTCCGTACATTTGCAACATGGGTTGATGGAAGTCTTCAAAAGAATGGTGACCACCACCTCGTCCACCAGTCCATTGCAGGATGACTGGGAAACCGGGATTGGCCTGAGCAATGTTGATAACGGCTTGAATAGCATCATTTGAACCAGGTTTGAAGGCAATGTGCTTGATGCCGAGAGTTGTGATGTACTCGTTTGCGACTTCAATCGATGGTACACCGGCACCAATAGTAAGACCTTCAATAGGAACACCATCGGCTCGTAGCTGACCAATGAGTGGGATTTGCCATGCCATGGCTCTTGGATTGACGTAAATCAGGTTGACCGTGATACCTCGTCCAGGAGGAATAGCTTTCTCAATCTTGGTCAATGCCTCAGTCATGGTTTTGGCGTTGTAGTAACCACCACCTGCCAGCTCGATCTGGTAGCCTGCGTTCATGGTGGCTGCGATGAAGTCCCATGGCACAGTACTTGGGGTCATACCAGCCACCATGACTGGAGGCACACCAAGTAACCTGGACATCTTGGTATCGACAAAGGTTTGGCCAGCAGAGGTCTTAATGAGTTTTGGGCCATGCTCTTTGAGCCAATTTGTGGCATACTTTACAGCATGCCCTTCATCCCGATCAAAGAGCTCTGGTTTGTATCCAACTTCCGAGTTGGTGCCTTCTATGGCACCAGCCAGAATCACACGAACACCAGTACCGTCCTTGTTACGATTTGTCAACACACCCAAACCAGAGATCCCGCCGGGCCCGAAATCAAGAACATGGGTAGCTTCTGGGAAGACTGTGGCCCGCTCCCAGTTCACCGGCTCATGGGTGATCATGCGAACAAGGTCTGGAACAATATCTTGGCTACCGGATTCTTGCAAGTTCTCACCAGTGTGAGTGCTGAAGACGGGGACACCCAAAGCAGACGCGGGAATCTTAACATTGCTGAGGTCTTCTTGTATGTGCTTGAATGCTTCAGATAGGAGGGGGCTGTGGAACGGGGCCGTGATGGGCAAGAATCGATGGACAAATCGGACCTTTCGTTCGGTGTGCGGGATTCGATTTTGGTCCAGGCCGGTTGGTGCCTTCACCTTTCTGAGACGGAGGTTGAGACCATAAAGCGAAATCGGAGGACCTGTGACGACGAAGTTCCGGGCGCTATTGACAAGGGAAATTGCAATATGACGTTCTTCTGGCAAATGCTGATTTGTAGCATCGATGTGTTCCTGCACTTGCGTACGCGAGAGATCTCTGATCGAAAGCATAGGCGTCGGTGATCCTTCACCATTTTCGATCGAGTCCTGCAAAACTGATGGAGCAAGACTTGTACGTGGATAGGCTTGCTGACTCCGCATTCCAATCCAGAAGAGCATAGTAATGGCTGACCTTGCGGCCTTCGCAAACGATTCCCATGACGTTCCGGTTGCAATCGCTGCTGCAGTCACGATGCCCTGCGAATGGCCTGTAGTACCGCTGAAACGTTCCCGAACTTCTCCTGGCGTCTGACCAAGCGCCCTGCATGTGACTTGGTAGTGGGCCAGCTGCACCAATCCGATCAAAGGCAGACTGACGGGTGCTGAGACAAGATACTCAGTATCTGGTTGTGCATCTGGGTCATTGAGCCATTTCATGACATCAAGGCCTTTCGGGTATTGCTTCTCTGCCTTAGGATCCCGCGACAAAGCGTGCAGAAGTTCTGCAGATGAAGTGATTAAATCCTCGGTGAACGAGGGATAAGTGTTGTAGACTTCTCTCAGCTCTTCGAAATATTCTTCAATGTTACCCTGTCCGCCAAAGATGGTGTAGATCTTGGCATCGCCTTCACCAGCCGCTCTCAACAGAGCAGAGTCATGGGGTTTGATTGGGCGGCTCACTGCGGCTCGGCCAGCATAATATGACTGAACCACGACGAGCTTCTTTGCAGCAATTCCTGGTAGCGTTGCTGCGAGAGCATGAACGTCATTGGCATGCATGAATGCGCGTTCAAACTCATTCAACACCGTTTTGACGACTTCTATGTATAACCCCTGAGCGTCATCGTCCTCGTCAATCTGCGCAGCTACGAAGCCAATGTATCTTGCCACCAACTCTGCCACCGACGAAGGCTCATCATCCTGGGCCAGTTCGTCTGTTGGTTCCGGGAGAGTGGAAGTGAACCCATCTTTGAGCTGGGAGGCTTGGAAATGGTGGGAAGTAGGAATTAGAAAGGAATACTCTAGGGAGCCGTGATTCAAGGTGAGTGGTCGTAGATTTGACGAAGATCGAGGGGTATGAACGCCCGTATGAGGGCCTGTGCCTGAGCCGTACATTGCGCTGAAAAACAGTTGGTATACGGATGGCGCAGTGTCTGATGTATGTTAACGTGGACTGCACATCTGGATCAGAGAGACTGGGACCTACCCGTCAATTATGATCGATGGTGAGCAACTCAATGCCACCGGAGGGACCCGTCTGCAGCGCAAACACAGACAATGGTCTACAATGAGAAGCGTGGGAGAAAGCTCTGACAACTGGTGGCGAGAGACTGCGCTTGGAAAGAAGAAGATATGTGAGGAGAAGAATAGGGCAAACCTCTCAGCTGACGGGTATCTATGATACAATGACACCACAGAGGTATCAGGAATAGAGCTGTCTGTTGATGCCAGACGAGATGGTTGAGAGAGAAGAATCGAAGATATGAATGGTTGGATTACACGAGGACAGGCTGCAGGATCACCAGTATTTCTTGACAGCTACCGTGGATCCAATTGATTGAGTGTCTATGTTTTTTTGTTCTTCGCTGATTACTATAATACTCTGAGTACAGTACAACGTAGTAGCGCCAGAATGCGTCCGAAACTTTTTGGGATTGTGGCTCACAGATTGCCCGATCAAGGATGGAGCTTCCCCCAAACTAAAATCGTTGAGGTGAACTTCCGGGCCAGAGGATCTCACGAACTTTACGCTACAGTATTACGAGCAATTACAAGACCACTAGAGCCAACGAGGGATCGCCCAAGGCCCGATTACTACTCTGAGTATGTACAAGTAGCAACGTGGGAATTGCCGGCGGGGCTGAAAGGGGTTCAGGAGAGATGACGCCAATCACTTTTGCTGGTTGGGCAGGGTTCGTCACAGGGTTAATTACATAGTACCTACTCTGACCATGCTACTGTACCTAATTACCTCCTAATTACTACATAGTATGTACTCTGATACGTACCTAGTAGCTATTGGTACATACTATGGTACGTAGTAATACAATACCTTAGGTAGGCATTTGCCACCGAAGCAAAAAGTGGTTGAGGCTTGCAGGTGCTGGCTAGCCACATTGATAAGCCGATAAGGCAGCCTGGGGTTCGAGACACTCATTCAATCGATGACAGCAGAACACAACACCTGGCTTTTGTGTTTGCAATAATGAATGAACAATCAGATTTTAGGTAGATAGGAACTTGTATTGACGTACAGAGTAAGACAGATCGACTATCGACTATCGAAGGGAGGGAGTGATTGATTCACTGCAAATTCAACCCTTCCTTCGCTTCCTTGACCTAGTATCAAAGCCGTTATTTACCTACCTCCTGACAGAATACGTACGTTAACAGCAATCAAGATTAATAATAACAGCTCCATCGTGATAATAATCCTGCCATGGTAGATAGTAAGTGATTGCTACAGTATGGTTATTGCATACCGATTCAGGTGAGATGTATTACAGTGGTTCATGAACTTGTTGTGATGCCTGGGGAATTTGGCGTGGCAACCAATGGTGCTCTGCTGATATTGCTGAGGATCTCAAGGTCTTTCTGTAAGCCAACCACAAGTCTGGACGTAAGCCCTGGTAATTTACCATACCATGAAACGCCGGCATACCGGATATTACCAGATAACCATACTCTGTACACCAGAGCACACCAGACCTGCTACCCCAGCAAAAATAGTTGCCAAATCTTCCCGCCCTAACAAAATCTAGGCAAACCTAATGGTCAGACCCCTGCAACTCATACGTAGCGCCATCCTCAACGATGGAGCTTATTATGTACCAGAGTACCCATATTAATATACTATGTACTGTAATCGGTTTTTGTAGGGAAACAGAGAAAATGTAATACTGTAACCGGTGAGATCAAAGACAGTATGTAGAGAATGAGGCATGATAAATAATCAATCTTTAAAGCAGCAGATGATCGATCACACTAATGCCTTGCTCGGCAGGATTCCGGCAGCCTAGACTTGTCCTGTGCAATTTACAATTCGTGTTCGTGCTGCCTCAACCGTGGTAGTTGGTTGTGCTGCAGGCTGTCAGAAAAAAAAAAAAAAGTACGGAGTCCACATTTAGCAAAGAAAGCTTCCCCAACCAACCTCCACCTTGCACCCTTTGCTCTCTGCCACAGACTGGGCTAGGATCACTCACTTACCCTGTGTTTGAGTCTGTGATCAATTGATCCTCTTCACTTACTCAACATCAATTCCCTTTTCCACAACACCCTATTCTACGAGGTACAGCAAGACACGGCTACTAATTGACGATACCCTGCCTGCTGTTTCCTCAGACCTTACATCTATTTACTCAATACGAGTGCTCTGATTGAGTTCATTAAGCACTCCAACTTTTCGCTTTTATGAATTGAAGGAGCGAAATCGATTCGAGCGCATTCCAAGGATTCTTCTTGATACATAATACCTTCGATTGCGAGAAGTCAACCCGCCCAGTCACCACCATGCGGCCCGAAGTCGAGCAAGAGCTCGCCCATACGCTCCTGGTGGAGCTGCTGGCATATCAATTCGCTTCGCCAGTGAGATGGATTGAAACACAAGATGTCATACTGGAGACGAACAGGACCGAGAGGATTGTTGAAATCGGTCCTGCTGAAACACTCGGAGGAATGGCCAAGAGGACGATTGCATCCAAATATGAAGCTTATGACGCCGCAACCTCAGTGCAGAGACAAGTCTTGGCCTATAACAAAGACGCAAAAGAAATATACTATGATGTTGAGCCAGAAGAGGAGGCTGCCCCCGCCGCTCCCTCTGATGCCAGCGCTGCTCCCAGTGCCTCTCCTGCTGCCGCTGCCCCTGTTGCTGCAGCTCCACCTCCACCCAGTGCTGGACCAGCAGCTGCCGTAACGGATGTTCCAGTCCAAGCGGTAGATATCTTAAGAGTCCTCGTCGCACAAAAGTTAAAGAAAGGATTGGGCGACATTCCTCTGTCGAAAGCAATCAAAGATCTTGTGGGAGGTATATTGACCAATGTGACCTCATGATTTTCTCTGCTGACTGAGACTAGGAAAATCCACACTGCAGAATGAGATCTTAGGTGATCTCGGAAAGGAATTCGGCTCGACTCCGGAGAAGCCAGAGGACACTCCGCTGGACGAACTTGGTGCGTCAATGCAGGCCACATTCAACGGACAGCTTGGAAAGCAATCATCTTCTCTCATTGCGAGATTAGTTTCCTCAAAGATGCCCGGTGGTTTTAACATCACAGCGGTTCGGAAGTACCTTGAGACTAGGTTCGGCCTAGGCGCAGGTCGACAGGACGGTGTCTTGCTCTTGGCTTTGACTATGGAGCCTGCATCTCGTCTGGGTTCTGAGAATGATGCAAAAGCCTATCTTGACGATGTATCAAACAAGTACGCTGCGTCTGCTGGCATCAATTTGTCTGCACCCGCAGCTGCCGGTGGCGGCGGTAGTGAAGGAGGTGGTATGATGATGGACCCAGCCGCTCTCGATGCCCTCACGAAAGATCAGCGCGCTCTCTTCAAGCAGCAGCTAGAGCTCTTTGCCCGATACTTGAAAATCGACCTCCGTTCTGGCGACAAGGCCTTTGTAAATTCTCAATTGTCGTCAAAGGCCCTTCAGGCGCAGATTGATCTGTGGAACACCGAGCACGGTGAATTTTACGCTTCCGGTATCGAACCATCTTTTACTCCATTGAAGGCCCGCATTTATGATTCTTCTTGGAATTGGGCGCGTCAGGATGCTCTTACAATGTACTACGACATCATTTTCGGACGCCTCCAAACTGTCGATCGAGAGATTGTCAGCCAGTGTATCCGCATCATGAATCGCTCGAACCCGCTTTTACTAGATTTCATGCAGTACCACATCGATAACTGTCCCACCGAACGAGGCGAGACTTATGCTCTGGCCAAAGAACTTGGACAGATGTTGATCGAAAACTGCAAGGATGTCCTCGGCGTTGCGCCTGTATACAAGGACGTAGGCTTGCCGACTGGGCCACAGACTACTGTAGACGCCCGTGGCAACTTGGACTATCAAGAGGTCCCCAGAGCTAGCGCTCGAAAACTGGAGCACTATGTGCGTGAAATGGCTGAAGGAGGTAAAGTTTCCGAGTACAGCAACAGGACGAAAGTGCAGAACGATCTGCGCGCTGTCTACAAGCTCATTCGCAAACAGCACAAATTATCTAAATCATCGCAAATGCAGTTCAATACCCTTTACCGTGAAGTCGTCCGCGCTCTCGCCATGAACGAGTCCCAGATTATGCCTCAGGAGAACGGAAATGGAAAGAAAGGAAAACCTGGCCGCAATGGCATCCGTTCGGCCAGAGACTTGAAACCTGGAAAAGTTGAAACTATTCCATTCCTTCATTTGAAGCGGAAAGAGGAGCACGGTTGGGAATACAGCAAGAAATTGACTGGCGTCTACCTCGAAGGCCTCGAGAACGCTGCCAAATCCGGTATCACATTCCAAGGCAAAAATGCATTGATGACCGGTGCTGGTGCGGGCTCAATCGGCGCCGAAGTCCTCCAGGGACTCATCAGTGGAGGTGCCAAGGTGATCGTAACGACCAGTCGATTCTCAAGAGAAGTCACCGAATACTACCAGGCCATGTACGCTAGATTTGGTGCTCGTGGCTCTCAGCTAGTAGTTGTACCGTTCAACCAAGGCAGTAAGCAAGATGTGGAGGCCCTCATCGACTACATCTATGATCCAAAGAAGGGTCTCGGTTGGGACCTCGACTTCATTATTCCGTTTGCTGCTATCCCAGAGAACGGCCGTGAGATCGACAGCATCGATTCGAAGTCGGAGCTTGCCCACCGTATCATGCTGACGAACTTGATCCGCATGCTAGGCTTCATCAAAGCTCAAAAGTTCGAACGTAATTTCACTACCCGTCCAGCGCAGGTGATTCTCCCTCTTTCGCCAAACCACGGTACATTTGGCAACGACGGTCTCTACTCGGAGTCAAAACTCGGTTTGGAGACGTTGTTCAACAGGTGGCACTCCGAAAGTTGGGCTGATTATCTCACAATCTGCGGTGCAGTCATTGGCTGGACCCGCGGTACTGGTCTGATGAGCGGTAATAACATCGTTGCCGAGGGCGTAGAGAAACTGGGAGTTCGGACCTTTTCTCAACAAGAGATGGCATTCAATCTTCTTGGTCTCATGTCCCCTGAGATCGTCAACCTCTGTCAGGCTGAGCCTGTTTTCGCCGACCTCAACGGCGGACTTCAATTCATTCCAGATCTCAAAGACCTTATGACCAGACTACGAAAGGATATCATGGATGCCAGCACTGTCCGTTCCGCTGTCACCAAAGAAACTGCTATTGAGAACAAGATTGTTAATGGCGAAGATAGCGAGGCACTGTACAAGAAGGTTACTATCCAGCCAAGAGCCAATATCAAGTTTGAGTTCCCACCGTTGCCCGACTGGAAGCAAGAAGTCGAACCTCTCAATGCCAATCTTAAAGGTATGGTGAACCTGGACAAGGTAGTTGTTGTCACTGGCTTTGCTGAAATCGGACCTTGGGGTAACTCCAGAACTCGTTGGGAGATGGAGGCTTATGGCGAGTTCTCACTGGAGGGGTGCGTTGAAATGGCATGGTTGATGGGATTGATCAAGAATCACAATGGTCCTATCAAAGGCAAGTCGTACTCGGGCTGGGTTGATGCCAAGACTGGAGAACCGGTCGACGATAAGGACATCAAATCCAAATATGAGAAACACATCCTGGAGCATTCCGGAATCCGCTTAATCGAGCCTGAACTCTTCCGCGGCTACGATCCCAACAAGAAGCAAATGTTGCAGGAGGTACAGATCGAGGAAGACCTGGAGCCATTTGAAGCCTCACAGGAAACCGCCCAGGAATTCAAGCGTGAACACGGTGAGAAGGTTGAGGTCTTTGAGCTCGAGTCTGGAGAATACACCGTCCGTTTGAAGAAGGGGGCCACTTTGCTCATTCCAAAGGCGCTCAAGTTCGACCGGTTTGTCGCTGGACAGATCCCAACTGGGTGGGATGCTAAGAAGTATGGTGTTCCTGAGGATATTATCGACCAAGTTGATCAAGTCACCTTGTTTGTTCTCGTCTGTGTCGCAGAGTCTCTGCTGTCTGCTGGTATCACCGACCCATACGAGTTCTACAAGTATGTTCACCTTTCCGAGGTTGGTAACTGTGTCGGCTCCGGTATTGGTGGCACCACTGCTCTTCGTGGCATGTATAAGGACCGTTTCCTCGATAAGCCTGTCCAGAAAGATATCCTCCAAGAATCTTTCATCAACACCATGTCAGCCTGGGTCAACATGTTGTTGCTTTCTTCCACTGGGCCAATCAAGACACCCGTCGGTGCTTGCGCTACAGCTGTTGAGTCTGTTGATATCGGTTATGAGACCATCGTTGAAGGGAAGGCCAGGGTTTGCATCGTCGGTGGTTTTGACGATTTCCAGGAAGAAGGTTCCTATGAATTCGCCAATATGAAAGCGACATCGAACGCCGAGGAAGAGGTTGCTCACGGTCGAACACCAAAGGAGATGTCTCGCCCTACCACGACAACACGTAATGGATTCATGGAATCCCAAGGTTGCGGTGTCCAAGTCTTGATGACTGCCCAACTCGCTTTGGACATGGGTGTACCAATTTATTCCATCTTAGCCTTGTCGACGACTGCTACTGACAAGATTGGCCGCTCAATCCCTGCTCCCGGTAAGGGCGTCCTCACCACTGCCCGCGAGAACCCTGGCAAGTTCCCGTCACCTCTGCTCGATATCAAGTACCGTAGAAGACAATTAGACCTTCGAAGAAGACAGATTAAAGACTGGCAAGAATCAGAACTTCTCTACCTGCAAGAAGAGGTTTCTGCCATGAAGGCTCAAGCTGGCTTTGGCTTTAATGAAGCCGAGTATATGCAGGAGCGAGCAGAACACATTGAGCGGGAGGCAATCCGCCAGGAGAAGGATGCGCAGTATGCGTTGGGTAACAAATTCTGGCGACAAGACTCACGAATTGCTCCTCTCCGTGGTGCATTGGCCACGTGGGGTCTTACTATTGATGATCTCGATGTTGCTTCGTTCCACGGTACTTCCACTGTTGCCAATGACAAGAACGAATCCGACGTCATCTGTGAACAAATGAAGCACTTGGGCCGTAGGAAGGGCAATGCGCTTCTCGCAATTTTCCAGAAGTACCTCACTGGTCATCCCAAGGGTGCTGCTGGTGCTTGGATGATGAACGGTTGTATCCAGGTTTTGAACTCCGGTTTGGTTCCTGGAAACAAGAACGCTGATAACGTCGATCAAGTCATGGAGAAGTTCGACTACCTGGTCTACCCCAACCGAAGTATCCAGACAGATGGTATCAAGGCGTTCTCGGTGACTTCGTTTGGTTTCGGCCAGAAGGGCGCGCAGGCCATCGGTATCCACCCTAAATACCTCTACGCAACGCTGGACCATGCAACCTTCCAAGCATACAAATTCAAGGTCGAGGCTCGTCAAAAGAAAGCATACCGATACTTCCACAATGGTCTCATCAACAACACACTATTTGTCGCCAAGACTCACTCACCATATGCTGATAGCCTTGAGAGCAAGGTCTTCCTCAACCCAGATGCCCGCGTTGAAGCCGACAAGAAGACAGCTGAGCTTGTCTTCACAGGCGCCCCACCTAAGAAGCCAGGTGACTCCAAGGCTCAAGAAACCAAGGCTGTTTTGGAATCCTTGACAAAGGCAGCCGGCTCTGGTGATTCCAAAGTCGGTGTTGATGTAGAGGATATCAAAGCCATCAACATTGAGAACGAAACATTCGTTCAACGAAACTTCACTGCAAAGGAACAAGAGTATTGCAACAAGGCGGCAAATCCTCAGGCAAGCTATGCCGGTCGTTGGTCTGCAAAAGAGGCCGTTTTCAAGAGCCTCGGTGTTAGCAGCAAAGGTGCAGGAGCATCTTTGTCAGAGATTGAGATTGGAACTGATGCCAACGGCGCTCCAACGGTAGAGGTATGTTCACGCCGTAATAGACCTCCATTGGGGACAGAATATCTAACATAAATGCAGCTACATGGTGAAGCCGCTACCGCCGCCAAGAAAGCTGGTATCAACAGCGTTAATGTCAGCATTAGTCATAGTGACACCCAGGCCATTGCCGTTGCTGTGTCCAAGACATGATCAGGATCCAGAAACCTTCCAACCAACCCGGTGGGTTTAATTTGTACATTGAGCATCAAATTTCCGGCGTTCCTAGTCAAGTGATTTTTTTTTAATTCCCTACATTGGCGTTTTCAAATGGCCATTCACTGATTGATCAGTTAAACGGATTACAAGAAGGAAGGGTAAACTGATAAATAATAGATTCTGATTAAGATGAGTTTTAGTTGAATTGGGTGAATTATTCATCATTTTCCCACAACACAGCGAAACAAACAATGCGTCGGAGCAATACCATGCCAGTACCAAATTTTTTTTTCCTCTTTTTTTTTTCCTCAACTCTTTCCCTGGCCAGATACATGACTTAGATACTACTACTTATATCATGTTATAAACTTAATAAAAGAAACAAAAAAAAAAGAAACTCACATGTCACGACTACCAAAGCATTAAACAGTCAGGCCAATAACCCCAAAAAGGTCGCCAATAATCCAGCCTATTAGGGCCTGGATTGGGCATGCTTTGCCTATGAAGGTCTGTTTGTTACAGTACAATAGGTATTTAGGTACAATGGGTATTTAGGTAATTACATGTAAAACTGGGGAGAAAGGAAATTTGAAGAGTTTCAAAGATTGCGGTTAATTATATCCTTCTCTCCTATAGTAGGTACCTAGGTAATCTGCTTAGGTAGGATAGGCACATAGCTCACAAGATCATTGTCTTTGTCGTCGTCATCGTTGAAATGAGTCCCCTCTGCTCTTTCTTCATTTTCTTCTAATTACCACCCTTCAAACCCCCTGCTCCTCGACTGCTGAAGATCCCCATGATACCGAATCCCACGTAAAACAAAGCCAATGGATACGCTACCAATCCCCTCATTCCCCTCATACGTCCCACGCTGACGAATATTCCGGAACTGCTAAATGTACACCATGCTACGGCGAGTGAGGTGAGGATGTAGCCGAGTAAAGTGTCCATTGGAACGAGGATGCCGAAGAGAGCGGTAAAGGTTAGGGGGAGGAAACAGTAGCCTAGGACGGAGGCGGAGCGGGAGTATGTTAAGGTACTGGAGAAGTGGCCACCATGACCACTGCTGATACTGGAGGTGGTGTCAATACCAACGCCAGGGACATGGCCGTGGTTCATGGTTGTAGGGTCGACTTCAACAGGATTGGATGAGGATGTCATCTGATCTGCTTCGATTGGTGTCATTAAAGAGAAGATTAAATGAAGGGCCAAGGAGCCGAATAATGCAATGCCGTAAATGTAGCCGTAGAAGAATTTTCCAGAAAGGGCAAGAAAGGTGCCGTAGAGAATGAGGAAGAGGAGGGCGCCATAAAGGTCACTGTCGTCCATTATATGAGGGGAAGGCCGTGTTAGAGGGTTGAGAACTGTTAGGGTCTACATAAGAGATAACGTTAGTCAGATTGTTCTCACGGTACATCGTCATCCATGGATAGAAGAGACAAGGAAGCATGCGCTTCTTGAAGGTGTCGATGAACAGTGGCGCGGTCGTGTTGTGATAGATGTCGACGTCTCCTCGAACCCGTTCACTCACCTTCGTCCGTATATGTTCAAAATTTACTCCCAATTCCTCCAATAACGGCGGTTCGCCATCATATCCCTCTGTTCCAAAAGCCGCCAGCCATCCTGTTCTCAATCCACCTTGTTCACCCATCCGTCCACTGACAGCAGCGGCTGCGCCACCAAACGCCGCCACACCACCATATCCGGGGTAGGCGCCTGCACTGTTCCCGGCAGCATTGCCATAACCACCGTATGAAGCTTGTGAGGGCGTGGTATGTCCAGAAACTGGAGCGCCGTAGCTAGATGGATAAAATTGGAGGTTTTGTGCGGACGAGGATTGTGGGTATTGAGGTTGGTAGTATTGGGCCATGACGGCCAATGGTTGTTGTCGTGACACAGGTGAATACGGAAGAAGGTGAACGAATGCGACAAGCTTCAAGAAGAGTTCAAATGTGTGTCGTCAAAATGTTGATGTTGCATCCAGGAAGTCGTAAAGATGTAGGGTTGAGAGGACTTGGGCATGTTTGTGCCTAGAGTTGAGGAATCAGGACAACATTCAACATTCAACATGGTGCGGAGAAATCCAGACCTCCGATTGGTTCGTCGAAAGAGATATACATCAAGGTTTCTTCGTACAGCATCAATACTGACATCTACAGTATTCTAAAAAATTAGACAATTATTGAATCTACTACTGCAATGAATCTGGGGGATCAATAGAAATGGAACATCCGTTTCCCCAAGAATTCTCCCGCGGCAGGTCTACCAATACCATGTCTCAAGTTTTCATTGTCTTGATGCGTCTCCGTATCGGTGTAAAATATTTTACCACGAACAGGTCACTTGAAGAAATTACGTTCATGAGAAGAGTCCCAGCGACGAGTCACGTTGGTCAAGCGACAGATATGCGTGATAATAATAGACTAGATATGTGAACTATCGGAAGTCTAAGTAGTTTGAAAGGTGCTAAGCCATTAGAAAACAGGATCTTGAGGGGGCAAGTGAGTCCAATGGGCAGTTGGTGGTGTATGGGATGTTGATGGAGCAATTTCAGATGCTATCTGATTGGTACTACTATCTGAATAGACTTGAGAGATGTTTTACATAGATATAGTCAAAACAATCCAGTCCGATAACCACGGTGCAATCCTATTCGTACTTGTACATTAGAAGATTATGGGATGTTTCTATATAGATGCTGATTGTGCCCAGAATTTCCACGTCGCTATGCAAGTCCAGGATGAGAAACAAGTTGTTGATATAGACGTCAGTCAGACTTTACGCTGAGACAACACGTAGAAGCACGTCAGCACATTCGGCATAATTAGAGGCAGCTTCTTGGGTCTTCCAAAGAAGTTGTGTTTGTGGTCCGAGGCCAAAGTCTGGGTTTGTACCGTTCACATGGCAGACAGCCCAGCCATTGAAATCCGCATTGGAGTTGTCATAAGTGACATATACGTCGGAGTAGGGTGGATCCGGGGTGACTGTAAAGCCCGGAGTGGCATCGTCTGTGCCGTCGTTGAAGGAGATATAGTTGTACCCATCTGGGGCATCTGACAAGTAGGGTTCTTCATTCTCCAGGTTGAGAGATGCCGGAGGGATGCCAGTACTGATAAAGCTCTCGAGGTAGGTGGTATTTTGATCAACGTAGAAAACCAATGCCTCAGATTGGTTGGTGGTTGTTACGAGAGTTGCTACGTCGGCACCGACATGGAAATAAGTCAGATATTCTCCATCAAAGGACGTAGGATCATCGGCTGTGATGACGGTCGGGATGATGTTAAACTGGGTTGGAAGAGAGGTATTGCGTGGGATGACAACGGCAGAAGCGATAGGAGCGACCAGCGCAGCAACAGTGGCAATTTTGCTGAACATGTTTGACCAGATGAGAAATGTCTTGGAAGTGGTGTTAATACAAGAAATAAGTAATAGCGAAGGTATTGGGTAAGATTGAGGTCTAACGGATAAGAAATAGGTATTCAGTTTGTTGGATGATGAGCAATGAGTTGTCGTTGAAAGAGAGAGCATGGTCCCTTTAAATCCGACTCCTTACCTTCGAGACAAACTCCTCAGATTTAGTATGATATTCTTCTCAGCAATGATAGACATTGTGCAAATGCAACTTATCGTCATGATGGAGTCACATTGTGTCTTCTGGGGTAGGATAGATCATACTCAGGGTGTTGTATAGAGTTGAGAGGCGATATTGCCCCTCTTCTGGAGACAAATAGCACCTCCAAATATGGGGCAAATTCCGAGCTGCTACAGTAAGCCTAAGGGAGACTCAGGGTTGCATCATTCAGCAGATCAGGATCCTGCTGGTTACAGTACTATGTAGTTCCTTGCTACATAATATATAAACCTATATGACATTCCGCTATAAATATACGAGAATACGCATATCAGGAACCCATCTGTGAATACAGAGGACACTACATCTACCTGAATCTTTCCCCGAATGCCTCGAGAGACAATATCCTAGAGAAGTGCTGTTTTATTTGGACTGCAGAACCTCTCTCGCCGACCAT
Organism: Phaeomoniella chlamydospora; assembly: GCA_001006345.1. Taxonomy (NCBI): domain Eukaryota; kingdom Fungi; phylum Ascomycota; class Eurotiomycetes; order Phaeomoniellales; family Phaeomoniellaceae; genus Phaeomoniella; species Phaeomoniella chlamydospora. The sequence goes on along the minus strand of LCWF01000105.1, from coordinate 7,502 downwards.
ATTGATATCGCTCGTCACCGGAACTATCATAGACAGATGAAGAGCTTCATTGAGGTTTCGTTGACTCGAGTTATGTAGTATGCTGCAGATCTACCTTGAGTGGGTAACGAGCTCTGAAACATCCGACATCCTACGTATAAACGGCCGGTTGAAAACACCGAGGGCTGTGCTCGAACATGCTCCACGACCGACAGACGATCGCAATCACAGGATACAAAGTATGAATCTAAGAACAATCCTATTCGCAAAAAAGGCCGACAGATTCACATTTGATCCTAAATGTTGTGGGTAAAAGACTGTTTGCAGGGTAAATCTCCTGCCTATCATCTCCTTTGATCTCTGATCAACATGCCAAGCCCAGAGACCCTGGCTCGCTCTTGGGGAATGCTCTCTTGCATTTCGCCGCACGTTTGCGCGCGGGGACTATTGAGATCATCTTGCGACACCAATGCTATATCCCGTGCTGTGTAAGCTAGCCAGAGTATGCCTGGTCCACTTCTGACTGACATGTGTGATTTGACTCGAAGCATGGCTGACACGATGACCACGATTGGACCTGCCAGCATGATTGGGTCTCTTTCGGTCTATTCAACATCAAGTCTTGCTCTTGCACAGACGAGAGACAAGCGCCTTAGCTTATGGCTCTGGTAATACCATGGTCTTTGATGCATTGCCGTCTTCTCAAAGTCGCGCGCCTTGAGCTTCCAAACTATGAAAGACAGATTGAAGTGCTTGAGAGTCTGCTGCTGGGTAGCGGCTTTCTACAAGCGAGCGGATGGTCTACTGTCCTGATGCTTTTACGATCGCTTGGCCCATACTGTCTAACGGGGGCTGTCGATAAGGCGTCGATAGATTCTCATAGGGAAAGCTGTGTTCTGGAATTTTTGGGTGGCTTGAGGCTGTCGGGTTGAGGTTTAAGAGGTGGAAGATTTGAAGGAGTCATCTTCACCCCAAGTTGAGCTTAGGATGATGTAGGCCTGGTTGTGGCAGGCTCCTTACCGCACGAGGTACGCGCTCGATTCGGAACATCATCCCTTTTCAGCTTTCCTGTAGTCTTCAGAGCTTTCTCTCCGAGAAGGGATGTGGAGCTTTGTGTTTCTGTTTTGTCGGTGGCTACCTCGTGAAGCGACGACTCATAAGTCAGCGCTGTTCAAATCCTGGGACCAAAGATACTAGTAGCCAATACCTGCTGCTTTTGAATGTTGGTTCCGAAACCAATTACTTACCGACATTGATAAACTCTTCCCTCTGGTGAATCTCCAGCGGAGGATTGTTCTCAGTTGCATCTCCAATGCGGGATGATGCTTACTGCGCTGTCTTGTTTCCAGTTACGTTGGTTGAACTGCCACAACCCGCAGAAACATAGGTCGGACTTTCGATGCTAATAGTTTTCGGTTCTGAAGCAGGTTCGCCTACTTTTCGACTTTTGCCCTTTTTATACATGGCGATTCATATACAACATAATTCTCGTATAGATTACAAAAGCAATGGAAGTTAACAAATTCCTTCCAGAATCATTTTAGGAGTAGGATGGTGGTCAGCCTGGTCCGATTGCAGAAGCTTATTGCAAGTCAGACCGAGGGTTTGACACCCTTTTCTCTGGGTCTTCGCCGCTACTTTCACTCTGGAATCCCACACTGTCAATGATCAACGATACGATAGCAGAATTTCCGGTTTTCATTCTTCGAACGTGCTTTCATATAGACAGCCGCGCATGCTTTCTTTCGCTTGTGCCATTTGGCAGAGTCGAAATGGTGGAGTCCATGTAATATATCATTAGCCTTTCCCCTATACTTGCCGTGGAGAAATCCAGAGCTCCGATTGGACAGGTCGGAAGATGGGCCATAAAATCCATAAGCTTTCATAAGCTTTCACAAGCTTCCTACCTATTATAAACGTCTATTCAGACAATCAACATGAGCATCTAACAAGACTTCGATTATACTCAAAACTTAATCTTAAGATCACATACTATAACTTAGTCCCGCAATTTAATCATCAGCTAAGCGAAATCTACCCAATTCTTCTCACAAAGTCTCAAAAATTATCTCTGTTGCTGTTTGCTTCCATCGCCAACGCATTATTCATCTCTTCGCAGTTGCTAACTTCAACATGGCCCCTAAAACAAATATATGGCTCAAGGATATTGTAGGTCTGGCCTGTATGTCTTGGCAGTGCTGCGAAGACAATTTGCGGTTGGCAACAGCATATTTAACCCAGTGTATTACAGCCTTCATCAATTCCTCTAATTACTCAAAAAATAATTACTTGCCACAACGGGCCCCAGCCCCGCCTCCTTCTCAAACGCTTGCAGGTCATACCTGATCCGCGGCCAGATCCCGACTTTGTTCCTACCCGGAAGCGCGAATTGAGCGGGGTCAAGTCCCTCGGGCTGTTCGTATAGCAAGAAGATGTAACGGTGCGGACTGCTCTGTGGTGGTGGCCCGGGACCGGCGTAGTCCGCGATAAAGGGTTCGTCGCCTGCCACGAGTTTCGTGGTGCTGTCGGCACCCTTTACGGGCGTGAGACCTGGTTGAATCCCTAAAGCATGTCAGTGGCATTGGAGATGGGAGAGGAAAGGGGACACACAATGCAGGATAGGACCCAGGAAGCTGAAGGAAGGGAATGGGGCGTCGAGATCGATACCTATAACAAAATATGTTTCCACGGCTCCGTTGAAGCTCAGCCCAGGGGCTGATTGCGCCTCTGGTGGAACATTGTATTAGCTACCCTATATTCTTCGACACTCAAGGAGGAGGGGCGAATTATTTACCTCCTTTGGGTATATACTGCCCTGGGGTGACCTTCTGTGCACCAATGATCAAGCCCAATTTCTTAGACTCGTCTTTGGACAAAGCCAAGAGGGCCTCAATGTTCTTGATTTGAAGCATGTTGAGTTTTCTCACCTTTGGAATAGAGAGCAAAATGCCTTTGCTTTCATGAGCAGATTATGTATCGGTGGTTTCATGTGAAATATCTCACCTATCCTCAATGAGGATCGTTTTGACATGTTATAGTGTTGTACACAAATGCCCGAGGTCAACATAAATTATTTCGGACCATTCGCGGTCGCGACCTTTGCCGATTTCCGATTGCTGGAATTCGTAGCCGTGCTATCTCCGTAAACGCCATAGACATCCCCATTGGAGAGCATAAGGTATCAATTGAATGGATCGCTACGGATATCAACAAAGATGTTTCATTATTTATAACTCTCCATGGCTGAACATGAGACAGAGGAAGACGATCATGTAACTTCCAGAATAACGATCTTGTTGTGTCGATTGAGAGCGAAGACTCAGCCTAGAGAAGAGGTTCTTGGTCCAGGAAACCGACAAATCCTACTGCAGGGCATATGAGGCAATTTCTGATAGTCCGCGATCTTGAGACTACAAGTAATTGACAGCATAGCTAGCATGCAAGATGAGAAGATCCCTGAGTCACATGGCGGTCCGGATCCATCTGCCAACAAGAACACCATGGACAGCATCACCAACGCCCAGGGGAATCCCATACAGAAAAGCAATGCCAATGACATAGCCAATTATGGCGTTGACGAGACTCGCAACAAAGATGAAATACAAACGCCGCCAGCGCTGGTACACTCTGTCTTCTCCCCCAAGATGAAAATCTTTCTTGTTCTCATGACGGTCTTCAGTACGATCTTCTCCCCGTTCTCCTCGTTCATCTATCTCCCCGCCATCACCCCCATCGCGAAATCCTACCACCGTTCTCTCGGTGAGATCAACCTCACGGTTACCGTCTACCAGATCATGCAGGCCATCGCCCCTCTCTTCTTCGGCGACCTCAGTGACCAAATCGGCCGCCGGCTGGTTTACATCATCACTTTCGCCATCTACATAGCTGCAAACATTGGCCTGGCACTCCAGCATAACTATGCGGCACTGATGGTGCTGAGAGCACTGCAGAGCACCGGTAGCAGCGCCACCGTGGCCATTGGGAGTGCCGTCATGTCAGATGTCACAACGAGCGCGGAGAGGGGCGGATATATTACGGCGGTGCAGGCGAGCGTGATGTTCGCACCAGCCTTGGCCCCTGTGCTGGGCGGGATTTTGACCAAGTTCTTGGGGTGGCGATCAACCTTTTGGTTTTTGGTCATTGCAGCGGGGGTCTTTCTGGTTGTCTATGTGTCGTTTGTGCCAGAGGTGAGTTGCAAGCCAAAGCCTCGAGGGATGGTATGAATGACAGTGATGCAGACTGCCCGTAATATAGTCGGCAACGGGTCAATTCCTCCACCAAGACTGAGCTCTTCTCTGACCTCGATATTGCACTGGCGTCGCAAACTCCACAATCTCGAATCACAACCTGACCACTCAACTCCACCTCAGCCAAAGAAGGTGCCCAGGAAGATCCCCATCCCCAACATCGCGGCCGCTATTCTCATCATCTTCGAAAAGGACGTCGGGCTCCTCATGTTCTTCATGTCTCTTTTCGTCATGGCCAACTATGCGATGCTCGTTCCCTTACAAGACGTCATTCGCCGACAATACAACTTTAACGATCTCCAGGTCGGGCTGTGTTATATTCCATTCTCGATCGGTTCTATTGTCGGATCCGTAGGTGTGGGAAAACTGCTCAACTGGAACTACGCCCGGGTCGCAAGGAGCATTGGCGTCTCAGTCGACCGTAAGAGGGGCGAAGAACTCCGGGAATTCCCGATTGAACGGGCGAGGCTGGACTTGATGTGGCCGTGGATGATACTTGCCGTGGCCATGATTATCGCATGGGGATGGGTTGTGGACTCTGGGACCGATCTCGCCGCGCCGCTGATGATTCTCTTCTTCGCCGGGGCCGGACTGAGCGGGCCTGTGTCCGTGCTGACAACGCTACTAGTCGACCTCTATCCCATGAACCCCGGAAGAGTCTCGTCGTCGTTCAATTTGACCAGGGCCTCGACCAGCGCCGTCGGAACCGCCGTGGTACAGTACATCATCGATGCATGGGGTTACGGCTTCACATATCTCTTCATGGGGCTGGTCGTCTTGGCCGCGAGTCCTTCTGTCTGGATTGTACGGAATTGGGGTCCGAAGTGGAGAGAAGAGAGATACCAACGCTTCGAACGAGCACGAGCTTCAGAGTCTTGAGAAACCATCGGGAAGATTTACGCAGAAATAGTAGGACACCCCCCCCCTGACCCCCTCTACGTCTACCTCCAATCAGGAAACCCAAGGTTGTCGTGACCGCACCAATGGCAGGCCCGCAGATATACAGTATATGGATGCACACCTGTCCCTTGGGACTGCTGAATGAGCCTGTCCAATGGAGTTTAAGGCACGTAACAATAAGCATTATAAAGTGTATAGGCTTCGTTCCCTGTTGATGTCTGTAAGCTAGGAACTTAGAGAATCAATACTATACTTTCCTATAACTTACGTATTTCATTCTAAGACACTCTAGCATGGCAATCCTGTCAACTGCGCAACCAGTTTTAACAATGTGACGCTCGGTATTCCCCAAAGCTTCTCACCAGTACCTATTACACCACCAAATCGATGAACAAGGATAATTCAGCTTTGCAAGGTAGATTATGGGCACTATGGGTCCATACATTGCAGCGTCTATCGAAACCCCTACTTACGACGTTGCACCACTTATGGGCCATCATGTGGTCCGACTACGCCTATGTGCCTTTCGCAAGGGGAGCTGAAGCTCTGAACACAAAGGCCGCTCGACAGTATACCACGGCTCCTATAAACGTACCCCCACCCTGCTCTGTTGTTGTGCAGACCTGTAAAAAGGGTTCGAAGTGGTCGTTTATTTGTGAACCTTGATCTAAGTTTGAATATTCCTGATTCGCTAACAATATACGCTCACCATGGGGATAGGTACGCTGTCTTATCTGATTTTCACAAACTTCGGATAATTACAGAACATCCTCAAACCCATCTCTTTGAGGGGATGCAGTATCTCTATCACAAGACACGCCCCCCAATACCGCTACGCTGGGTCGAAGGCACGTTCAGCTACACCCCAGATGAATACGAACGGTATCCTGAACAAGCTGAGCAACAACAAGCTCGGCAACAGGGGCAATCACGAACTGCTTTGCCAGTCCGAACCCAAGCACAGCCTGCATCACGTCCGGGGTCACAAACTAATGCATACTTCGAGCAATTGCAAATTAGACGAGATCAGCTTCTTCAAATGCCTGGAGCTGACTGGAACTCTGTCGTTCAGAAGACGCGGGAAGCTGTGACAAATTTTTTGTCAATGATTCACTCGGTGAGGACAGTTTCCCGACTATGAGGACGATCGCTAAATTCTTGAGCAATTTGACACAGTTGGTCAAGAGGAATTAAATTTGTATCTGGTTTTTTGCTGTTTCATTGGAGAAATAAGCGATGAGCTTACAAACTGAATCTAAACTTACAATGTGTATTTTTGACCATTGCCCCAGACCCGTATGATCATTTGTAGTTGTGTCATATCGATAGTGTGACGTGCGCAAATAATCTCTTCCAGTTTTGTATTGAAAGCGACATCATTGCCACAACGTTGCGTACAGACCTCGAATGAGATAGGATAGTATCCTGCAGTGATCCAATCTATAAGATAGACGGATCCATCATCCTGCCATAATATATTCCGAGGCGCTAAGTCTCGATGACAAAGGACAAGATCGCTATTCTGAAAAGAGATATCATATCCGCGACGTTGACGTTTGAAAAGTCTTTCGTTGAACCATTTCTCCATCATATCAGTGTCGTCAATTATAGTACCTTCATCAGGAAATGGACAACAATAGGACAAATTTTGTTCACCAATATTGCCAGGGAATTCTCTTGAAAAGTGGCTGAGATGTGTTAATATAGTCGTAATCTTCTGATAATGGAGATCCGTCAAGGTGTTAATGACCTTGCCTTACACAAAATCCATCACTAGATATCCTATACCGTGATCATCACGGAAGAAACGATATACTCGCGGAACGCACACAACCCGAGGATCGAGTAACTCAGAAGCGTGGCGTTGATTGCTGGCCTCTACTTCAGTTACACCGAAGCCACGCTTCACAACGACTTTATCTGAGATCTTGATGATTCTGTGTCCCCATGTGCCGCCGCTGATGACTGAATCTGGAGGCGGATCCATACATAGAGCTCGGATTGATTCATCGGAGGGTATATTGTGAATCTCCATTTGAGTGGCTAAATTTGAAAATGTTGCATCTCAAGCAGCCTGGTGGAATTGTTGAATGAGGGCAAAAGAAAACGTCAATTCTGTACATGGATTTCCGAGGGTTCGCAGATGTATTTACTGTAAACAGCAAGTCAAACTTCGACATATGCATAGATCGAGAACCCCTGACCCCTGAAGATGCATCCCTACATTTGTAGAAACGCACATGGTGGGGTACGGGCGAGTGTTTGGAGCCATCCGCCACATCCCAAAATCAAATTCCTATACCGTATACCACATACCTATAACCTATATTCTACCAATAATAGAATATCTAAATTCATTAATAAGAGAGTGTTATT
>LCWF01000104.1:0-158964 GCA_001006345.1 Phaeomoniella chlamydospora | reverse complement strand
TTTTGGATGTGATGTCGAATGAAGAAGCATTTTACGGCAAGCTACAGAAGAAGGAGTTTCTGATTCTGCTGTCTTTGTAGTGGAATGCTTGTCTTTTTTTGGGTATCTTTGGGTTGGGTCGCTTTTGGTCTTGGTCCTCCTCGCTTCCTCCCTTCCCCTTTCCTTTCCCTGATGGGGGGTTTATTGGTTGCTTTTGGATTTGCTTGGAATTTTTATCGGATGGATATATATGGTTCTCTTTGGATTGGATATCTTGAAGGGGGGGGGGGGGGGGTTTGATGTAAATATTTTATATTTTAATTTATATTTTTTCACAACTTCGCTTTCTCAATACCCGGTGCGAAACTTGTTCCCCTTCCCTCCCCAATTCCCGACACGATACTATCCACAAGCTGCAGTGCCCAGATACTTCCCTCGTCGGTTGCCAACCATTTCGCTCCTTCGACTTGTTCTTCGCCTTCGGCTTCGAAACTTCCGTCCCCGAAAGCTTTGCGCAGCCCGAAGACGTGGGAGGTGACTTGGGGGCCTACGCCGGTTTGGGAGCGTAGACATGCTAAGGCTGTGAGACTGGTGAGGATGCGGCCGACTTTGGCGCCGGAGGGGCGTTGGGTGACGGGGACGGGGTCGGAGAGGAGACCGGCATAATGGGATTCGAGGATGTGGACGGGAAGGTCGGGGTGGGATTCGCCGAGTTTGGAGAGGAGTTTGTCTTGGAAGGGGATGTACACGGAGTTCCAGAGCGAACGGCCACGGGCCTGAGAGGTGGTGAGGTTGGATGGGGTGATGTTGCGGGTTGGGGTGGTAGAAAGGGAGGAGGAGATGCTGGAAGGGAGGCCCGAGTGGAAGGCGCCGAGCATGTTAATGGTACGGGGGATCTAAAGGTTTTAGATGAGCATCGTGGTTGGGGTCGGAAGAGGAGGGGAAGGGAGCAGGGACATGGGGCGGGGAAGAAGGGTTGGCAGAGAGCTAAATACTTACACCGTTGAAAGAAATACACTTCAACCCGACTTCTCTCATCAATTCGGCAGCGTAGATAGACCTGGCTTTGTCCCCGGACGAGGAGACCAGGTCATGTAGTTGTAAGAGAGATTCGGGAGAATTCATGGTCATGGTTGTTGCGGTCGAGAGTGTGAGCCATGCGGGGAGACCGACCTTCTTTGATGCGGCATCTTTGCTAATGCTGTCGAATATCGAGCGGATATTTTTTGGCGCTGGAACGGGGCCAGGTTTGGCGTGGGCAGCGCTGATGAGTTCCTTCAACGGTTGTGAGAGCTTAGACATGATGAGCGTGCTGGTGGTGGTCGGAGGTGGTATTGATTCCAGCGTGACTTGTGGAAGAACCCAATTGGACCGAGGCAGGTGACCGGTCCAAAGACTGTTTCTATATAATGTGACAGAAATCTTATCACGTCCGCTGAAAGAGCAGGAAAGAAACAAAATTCAAATCCAGGACAAATTCAATGCATTCAGCTATAGAAGAGAAAACAAAATAAAGCAGACGCAAGAATGTTTAAGCGAAACGAATCGCGTTGATAGCTACCAAGTTGCTGAAGGATTCTCGGAATTGATCGAGCCACCGTAAATGAGCTAAGTCATCGTCGCGGTTTGCCGTTGATTGCCGATTAAGACGAAGAGAGGCTGATAATGATGCGATATTCGGCATTGGTCGGTTATAAAAGAAGGTCCGATGGGGGGGGAGGGGGGGAAGGTCGTCGGGGATTCTGGAGAGCTCACCGCATTCAGTTTTAGGTAAAGCCGAGAAGACCGTCAGCACCACGAATTATTATGTACTCTAAGTAAAATGGTACTGTACATACCGCACATCTAGCGGCACAACTGCAGTATTCGGAGTCCGACAGAGACCAAACTCATTGATACAGTACCGCCCAGTACATACCTTGGTACCTTACCTTACCTCTAAGGGCGCATACCTCACCAAGGTAGAGACTTCATTACTAACCCCATCCAACAGATTGGGGGAATAAGCTCACCCAAGACCCCGCCAAGATAAAGAACATGGGGTAAACGCTATGGAGTATGGAGTACTATGTATGACGAGACAGACATCCTTGCATGGACCTTGGACCTTACCCGGAGGACTAGCCATTCTTTATTCATCTGGTTATCAAGCTGCCTTCGTCCCACCACCAGGACCAAACCAACCAAACCAAACCAACCAGTCAGCCAATAATGACGCCCAACTTGCTCGGGATCATCAAAGGGTACATGGTGGCTACCTGGATGTGATAGATAATTCTCAAGCACAGACAATGTACCCGTCATGCACAGGCCAAGGTTGCTGACCATCCTACCCCCGTCTCATTGCATCATGCAGCCACATCCAATGCCTACGAAGGTGGTCGCAAATATGCTTTCTTTGACTCTGTACGTAACCCGGCTGCTTACATGTGATCTTCTATCAGTGCACCCATTCCTGATGCCCTAGGTCTTGGTATTCTCATTGCGGTGATATATTTGCGACCTGGTACGCACTGGGTCCCTGGTCTTCAATTTCGGTTTCGGTTCCTTTGGTCTTCTATTATTACTAATTCCAATTGTCGCCTTTTTCTCAATCTTCCTGAGTGGGCAGTTCGAAATTGCAATCCATCATGTCTCGTGACAAGTCGCCGATCGACGGCGGTAAGGATGCTAATTTCCTACAAATCGAAAAGGGCGATCAGTACAATGGCAATAGCTTCATCAATAATCCCGTTTTAACGCGGAAATTGCTCTTGAAAATGGATGCTAGGTTCGTGGGTCCTCGCACAGTACTTCATTTCAGGAAACACATATTACAATCAATGTCGAAGAACCGGTTCTAATACATAAGGTCCTTGTAGAGTACTTCCTGTCCTAGCCGTTCTATTCCTATGCTCCTTTCTCGACCGAACGAATGTCGGAAACGCAAAACTTTATGGCTTGGAAAAAGCAATCGGTATAACTGATCTTCAATATGATAGCGGTCTGTATCATACCTGGGATCCCGTATCGAGCTCGATCTAATGCTACCTAGCGCTATCAATCTTCTACGCTTTCTATATCATCTCCGAAGTCCCTAGCAACTTGGTGTTAAAACGAGTATCACCGAAGATTTGGCTACCGGTGTTGACCTTCACCTGGGGCGGTAAGCACGCCACGAGTCTCTCATAGGCACAAGAACGATTGCTTACGAGATTGAACGGTAGTCTTTGCAATGTGCCTTGGATTTATCACCGGATTCGGCAGCTTTATGGCCGTTCGTGCTTTGCTCGGCTTAGCAGAAGGAGGCTTGCTCCCGGGAATCGTATGTCTTTTTTCTCTGAAATTTATGTACTTGGCTAAGAACAACTAGGTACTTTATCTTTCATCAATGTATACCCGTGCTGAGCTAGCTTTAAGAATCGGTCTGTTTTATACCGCAGCATCATTGTCCGGAGCCTTTGGAGGTAAGTCGATCCGTTCATCATCAGAAACCCTCCTAAATCTGTCTGTCTCCGTCACAGGTCTTCTTGCTCGGGGTCTCTCTGAAATCGGTTACCGTGGTGGACAGTCACCATGGAGATGGATCTTCATTATCGAAGGGATTCTGGTAAGCCTCTTCAACGGCAAAAGGAAAGATCAGCTTCTAATGGATCTGACTTACAGACCTCAGTGGTTGGAATTGCGAGCTATTTCTTGCTTCCCAACGGTCTATCAAGTGCCCGGTTCCTCACAGATGAAGAGCGAGAATATGGCGTTCAGAGACTGGCTAACGACAAGTCCAAGGGACAAACTGGAAGTACAGGGTAAATCACCTCCTTCACCCCTAGAGAACCTCATAATAATAATAATAATCAAAACCCACCCCAACTAACCTAACTCCATTCACCAGAGAATCGGTCGAGAAATTCCAATGGTCTGAAGTCGCACGAGGCTTCTTCAGCGTTCAAACCTGGCTCTCAGCTTCGGCATATTTCGCGATATTATCCGGACTCTATTCTTTTGGTCTATTCGTCAGTAGTTCCCCCCCCCCCCCCCCCCCCCCCCCCCCCCTTCACCCTGACCCGACTCATCATGAGGAATTTCCTAACCATCCCAAGCTTCCAACCATCATCAAAGGCTTAGGCTACACCTCCAATGAAGCACAACTATGGTCCGTAATACCCTACGCCGCCGCCGCCGTCGTGACAGGTAAAACACTCCCGATCCTCCCTTTTGGAATTCCATCCCATCTAAAAAAATTAAAAAAATAGTAATCGTGGCATTCATATCCGACCGCCTCCGTCTCCGAGGCGTGATGATGCTTATAACCCTCCCCATCGCCATCATCGGCTACGCTGTAATCGCCAACGTCGACTCCAACAAAGTCAGATACGGCATGACATTTCTCATGGCAACCGGACTGTATGGCAGTGTACCACCGGTCTTGAGTTGGATCAGCAACAATTCCGCAGGCCATTATAAGAGGGCGACGGCTACAGCGTTGCAATTAGCCATCGCGAATTGCGGAGGTTTCGTCGCCGGTACATCATCTCCTTTCCTCTCGTTTCTCCTACCTAACTCCTACTAAACCAACCAACTCTCTCTTTTTCAGTATTCATATACCCCAGCGCCCAAGGTCCAAAATATCACAGAGGTCACACCATCATCTTTTCTCTTCTTGTCGCCGCATGGTTTTTGTAAGTAGTCACCCCACCTCCCTTCTTTTCTTCCTCCCTCCTGTTCCCTCCAAAACACTCCAGCAGAAGGCTTTAAACCAGTTTCTTTCAAACAAAAAACTAATTCTTTTTTTTAAATCTCCCTTTTTCAGCGTTCTAGCAAACGTGCTCTACTGTCATAAAATCAACAAAGACAAACAAAACGGTAAATATGATCATCATAACAGAGCGGATTCCGTCGATGATAGACATCCGGATTTCAAAATGGTGCTTTGAGTGTCCTTTTTTTTTAATTGGTTTTTAGAGGGGTTTTCTTACCCCCCTTTCGGAAGAGCTGTGTGCCTGGCTCTTGGGGCGGAGGGAAAGAAAGAGGAAGGGTTTTGTTTTTTTTTTCTCTTTCCGAGGGTTTGGACTACTTTGGGGAAGTTGTTGATTTTGTAATGCGAGTGTGAAGAAAGGGAAAAGTAAAGAGGACAATAAAAGAATTGAAATAAGAGAGAAAAGATAATGAGAGACATAATGCAATAAATGTAGTGTCAATCCAATTACCTCTATGGTTCTGGCCTACCTGAGTATCGACGTTAGATGCGAAATCTTCACACATATGCTATGTTATAATTTAATGGGAAAGGTTTCGTTGCCAAGTTGCATAATATATCTCCGATCCTAATAACAGGAGGAAGAGCAAAATAGAATAAATCGCTAAATTGAAAATGAAATCACCTATGGATATATACCAATTGTGAGATTAGAAAAACAACAGGAGAGGAACCGCCGGACCAAACCCCTCAAACCCAAGCCGGACGAATGCAGTTTGCGTTGTATTGTATTGAATTTGCAATAGAAGTAAGAAACGGAGAGATATATACTAAGACATCTTCCAACTGATTTAGGATCTGTTTGAGAATCTAGGCTTCGTGATCTGGGATTTCTTCCATATTTTTCAGTGACTCGGCAATCTTGAATGGTGATCCAGTCTTCTCCTTGACTTGTTCTACTGTGACACCTGGTGCCAATTCCGTCAAAGTAAGACCGCCTTGTTCTCTATCCACTTGGAAAACGCAGAGATCGGTGATGATGGTGCTGACGACTCGGGCACCGGTGAGTGGAAGTTGGACGTGCTCGACAACCTTGGGACTTCCGTCTTTGGCGACGTGGTCGGTACAGACGACGATCTTTGTTTCGTCGGGGTTGGAGACTAAGTCCATGGCACCACCCATACCCTTGAACACCTTTCCGGGAATCATATAATTTGCGAGATCGCCATTGGCGCCGACTTGAAGGGCACCCAGAATTGAAACGTCGATGTGACCACCTCGGATCATGCCGAATGACTCGCTAGAATCGAAACAGGAGGCTCCGGGAACGAGAGTAACGGTCTCCTTTCCGGCGTTGATTAAATCTGGGTCAACTTCCTCTGGGGTTGGGTATGGGCCCATACCCAGGATACCGTTTTCGGAGTGAATCCAGACCTTGCGGCCCTCGGGGAGATAGGATGGAGCGAGCGTTGGCATGCCGACGCCAAGATTGACGTAGTAACCTTGCTTCAGCTCTTTGGCGGCACGCTTGGCGATACGGATACGGCGAGCTTCTGCGTCGGTTTTTGGCGGCGGTGGAGGTGCATCAGCGGATTCGCCGGAAGGTCGAGTCTTGACGACTTCCAGATGCTTATCCGCTGTTGCAGGAACAATACGGTCGATGAACATACCTGGAAGATCGATGTCGTGGGGACCAATCTCGCCGATTTCAACAATGTTTTCGGCTTCAACAATAGCAAGAGCCGAAGCCTTCGCCATCAGCGGTCCGAAAGCCTTGGTGGTGTATCGGAATTGGCAATTTCCCTCTTTATCAACTTTGTATGCCCGTAGAATGGCAACGTCGCCTTTCAGAGCCCTCTCGAAATTATAAGTCTTGCCATCAAAGATCCGAGTTTCGCGAGGAATTCCTGGTTCGCTAACTGTACCATTGGGTCCCAGGCGGTGGGGAATTCCACCACTTTGAATAAAGGTCGAGACACCGGTTGGGGTGTAGAAAGCTGGGATGCCGGCACCTCCACAACGAATCCGCTCGGCTAGGGTGCCTTGGGGACACAATTCGATTGAGATCTCTCCCGTCAGGTATTTCTTCTCCAGGGTCTTGTTTGCTCCGAGGTATGAGAGAATGAGTTTCTTGACCTGACCCGTCTTTGTCAAAATGGCCAATCCGGCGTCACCCACGGAACCAGCATTGTTCGAGACGGCGGACAGGTCTGTGAGGTCTTTCCTTCGAGAGAGGGCTTGAATTATAGTTTCTAACAGTGTTTGTCAGTTCCCACTCCCACGAGGGTGGCGCATTGGGCCCTTACCAGCTGTCCCGCAAAGACCAAATCCAGCACTGAAAATCACGGAACCCGACTTTACGTCCTTGACAGCTTCGTTTGCGTCTTTATATAATTTGGAAGCGCTCCTGTCCTTTGGCGGTGCTAGATCACCGGCGGGCGAACGGAGACCATCAGCCGAGTGGAAAAACCGCTGCGTGGCCAACGTTGACGATGGAAGTCTCGATCGTAATATTGCTGCCGGTTTCGCTGATCTGATGCTAACATTGGCAAAAGTTCTGACGGAATCCAACCGCACTTCTGCTCTCAGAAGGCTTCTGCCACGGACGATGGCAGCCATATCGGTGAAATTGGAAGTGAGTATCTTTGACGCGAGCACAATAGGGAATGATGATAACAATGCACTCACACAACAAGGGGGAAAGGTGAAGTCCAACAAAAAGAAGATAACAGTTCGAAGAAAAAAAGTGAATAAGAAGGAGAGGAAGTTGTCAACGAACAAGAAAGCGAACGTTTTCGGGATCTGGATCATTTTACATAGGATACATTGTCACGGACCCATCTTGATTTGATTGATTGAAGCTTTCGCTACTTGCGTTCGAATGGATCGTTACCGTATCTCTGCGGTACCGCGCGGTATTGCGGCGTGGAAGTGCGGTACGATTCCCGCCCCTCATTCTCTTGTACTTATGGAACTGTATGATTCAACAGAACGGCAGATACTGTAACAAATTGCTCCCTGAATGTGCGAGAATGACGTTTGGCGTCTTCTCCAGCAATGTCCTCATCCTGTATACATCATTACTCCCCCACACTTGGTTCCAGTGTGATCTTCATAAAACAGCAGATGAACCCAGCAAGCTGCAAAAGACCGATCGGCCATCGGAGTGGATTCGGTGGTATTTCAATTGCCTGACAAAGTCTCATGAGAGTGGCACTCTCGGCAAGGCACTAACTTAACTATATTCCCGGTATGCTCCGGCTATCTTCCTGCCAATGCTACAGCACACACTATAATTACTCTGCCCATTATTTCTGCATTGCTTTATGGCGGATCACAGAAAGTTTAAGCGTCCTTTGACACCCTTGGCACCCAGGCACTGACGGGTACTTTGGGCCTGTGGTAAGACGTGCTAAGTAGTTGGTATCATATGGACAACGTCCTCTGGCCTCAAGCATAGCTGTTGCTGCCATCTCAATGAATCGCAAATTCAATAACAATCCGCCTTCATTGCCACCTTACCCCGGGGGGTATTTCACTCCACTCTTTCAAGTCACAAGAGGGTTAGAATGTTTGTAACGATTTTCAATTTATGGGGGCTCAACCCTCCACACAGCCCATGAGCTTCGTTCCGAGAGAACACCGAGAGCCCCATGAAGGTCTGCGAAAGTCCTCCACAGTGGTGGGACAAGCCGCAGACCCTCGATTTGGGCGTCTCTGTAATTATCGTCGTGAAGAGCGATGTCGGGTAGATCTGAAGTATCGAATATTGGTTTTAATGTTACCATACTTGCGGATCTTAGCATGGACATTTTGTACCGGCTCCTGCATTTGTTCCTCCATGAGCCCGAACTAGGTAGTTGAAGCACTCTCGCTAAGACGGGCTATTGCGAAATGGTAATGAAGAGGTGCCATCACTTAGTTGCAAGGACAATGAAGAATCCGCCATACCGCAGTATAGCAGACACCCATCATCAAATATAGAACTGGTTTCATGAACCCCAATCCAACCAATCAAGACCAGCCGAATCATCAAATGAAAAGTCAAGCCAAGAATCTTCAAACCCAAAGCCAGCATTGTTCACAGTCTCGATAATCTGGTTGTTGGACATTCCGGAAAACGCGATAGGCCGACCGGGCAGTAGTGCAGGTTGAGCTTCCATAAGGCCTAGTTGGCTATGTTGTGCTTGTGGCAGGACGACTTCCGTTTGGCCGGCGTTGGCAGACGCCAGATTACCAGGACCCGGCGAGATGGGTCTAGTGTGTATGATCCGACGCAGTTGCTTGGCGAAGATGGCAGAAGCTCCCTTGCGGTGCGATGGAGAACTTCCGATTCGCTCCAGAACATCTGCTGTTTCGTTAATCAGATTGCGAACACTTGGAGCAAGAGGAAAATTGCTATCCTCATTTGTTGTATTTTGGCTCAGTCGAAGTGCAAAACATGCAGCAAAGGATATCATGATGGCGGTGTTGTTTGGCATTGACTTCAGTCGCGATTCGCCTTGGACAGCTGCACGCATCACATTCAATGCAGCCGATAATCCTGCCGCGCGGAAGAAATGTTTGACATTGACAGGGGCAGAAGGATGATTGGTGACACTGCTGTACGTCGATAACCGGGTGTGGGATACGAGAATCTCCACGTAAGGAGGAAGTTGTTGATGTGCAGATATCTGAGCAGGCCAGGTCGTGAACCAAGACTGGAAGAAGTTTTCGATGTTGCTGTGAATCTGCTCTACAATTTCATCGCTGCTTGCCCCTCGAATGTCATGACTGTCGCAAGCTCGGCGTATGTCGTCAATCAGAGCTGGCAGGGCTCTTCGAAGGGCCGCGATTGATATGAGATTTCCATCCAGTGGATCTGCAATATCTGAAATGTGCCAGTTGTCGCACCTTTCCAAGAGAGGGGACATTGGGACTGTATAATTTCTGCCCCGTGCCAGGCAAATACCTCTTTCGAGGACAAAAAGTGCCAACCAAATGCGCTCTCTCCGTCGTAGCAGACGGCGGCCATGAATCGAAGTCGCCTCTACGCCCAAGAATCCATCCATTTCAAGGGCTCTACGTGCATCAATGCAATCAGCACGGGGAACACTATGATCAACAAGGCTGCTCGGAACACCGGTGACAATTTTGTTTAGTGAGAGGTCCAAGGCCATACTCAGGGCGACTGAGAGGTAAAATGGCGTTTCGTCGTCTGCCCATTGCTCCCCAAATGACATCCAAGGGATGCAAATGATGAAAGCTAAGACGATTTCAGCAGAACGCTTCCGTTGCTTGATAACGTGGAGCGCAAGTTCATGACAATGTGCTGACAGTCTCTTTGACATGGCTGCTGTAGAGGGTAAGAAGAGGCAAGAAGCGGCCAGGACTGCGGTAAAAAGAAAATTCGATCTTTTCCGGACGAATGCCGTAGTGTAGACAACCGGGTCGAGACCCCATCTGGTGTGAGCAAGACTTTGATTAAAACTATACGTAAGCGCAATTAGCCAGTGTGATGATTTCGCGTGGCTATAGAGTATGCCTACTAGGTGAAAAGCAGATCAGCCTCGGAAAAGGTCACCAAGCCCATTTCGACAGGGTCGAGTTGGGGCTCGTTGTCTAATCGAGACTGATATCGACTGAAGAAGACCTGAGGCTGAGGTTGTCCACCAACGCTCGAATCTTCAGTCATATTGCTGACAGAAACAGTCGCAGCAGGAGTTGACTGTTGGGGCGTTAAGAGCAACTCTGATGTTTGGGCAAGTAGCTGAAGGGGATTTTCAGCATCGTTGACGCTCAAATTGTTTGGCTCGGAAGAGCGAATGAATCGTTCCCCTGCATACTGATTATTTGCATATTTCTGGTAATCATCAGAGGTCATGTTCATCGGATTTGACGCCGGTGTACTCTCCCGTAATTGGACGGACGGCATCAGATCACTCGTGGCTGCATCGTTTGGCTGCTGAGGCATGACTGCCTGGGTTGACTTTAACAGCTCCTCGAGCTTTGAAACTGACAATTGACTTTGAGGGTCACTTTTCTTCGATTTTCGAATTGCCTCTTCGATCTGATGGACGGCTTTCTCAATGCCTGAACGCTTGCTATAATATGTCAATACCTGCATCATGCAAGGTTGAAAGCACGAACTTTTTGGCGCCTTTGTGCCTCCCAATATGATATTCAGGTACGACGCATTCAATGCCTTTCTGGAGACACTTTCTGCACGCTATATTTTCCCCTGACCTAATGCATTTCATCTTGCTTTTTCTACAGCTAAGACATTTTTTGCACGGTTGGTCAGCGAATCTGATCGACGATAGAAGTAGCTCCTTCTCGATAGCAAACAAGGTTTCGATATGCATCGTCATGGAAAAACCATTGGACGTGCTGATAGAGCCAAATTTCTCGTGGAAGTCGGTACTGGGAGATGTCGACTTACTGCCGCTTGCTTGGGCGAGTCCGAGACCCGAGGGGACGAATCATCCATTGTGAGGCCAAGCCCAATGCAAAAGTCAAACCCCAGGCTCGATTTATTGTAGACGAAGAATATGCAAGATCAACTAGTGGTGTTTTTCTGACAGTCACGCGTTAAGCCCATGCATGGCCTTTCGCGTTGGTATTGCTACTGCGGTGTCGAAATGATGCCGTTGGTGGTATTGTATAAAGAATGCGAAAGCGATCTGCACCGCCAGTAGGACATCATGCAATCATGTTGCATCGAATGGCGAAATAGCTTCAATGAGCCTATCCATGCCTCTTCTCAATTGAGAAATGACGCATGACGAAGCAGCGTTGTTCTGGCTTTGGCTGGGATGTTCGTTCTGTGGTGGGGAATACTCTGTGTATGTATGCACTGTAGGAAAGGACCAGAGGAGGCAATAACACTTTGGTACAGTATTACAATACATATACATGAATACCCTACTCACAGCATGGGAATCTTCAGTCTTCAGGTATGGGATAAGGGCCAGGTATTGTATTATTACTATTCCACTAATTATCACCATCATTAATTACTGTACATGCTTGGCGACAATCGAAAATGCGGAGGCGAGAATTTCCGGGGCCTTACCCGTAGTGCAGTAGTTGTTGTCCGTCTCGCCGTACCTACCTATACCAGGTAGGTACTGTACCTTAATCAGTCAAGAGACATTCGATTCAGTCTACCTACAGTACCAGGCTCGATCTCTACCGAAGGGTTACTACACTTCAGCTATGCCTTCTACGATATGCAAAAAAGCACAGCACTCCACCTTCACATGAGATAGATCTTCCGGTGTTCTACAGCGAACGGAGCAATGTGCAGGATTGGGGCGTTCAAAGGACCTCTCTTTCTGGTTTTTCCCGATGCCAAACGATCCCCAAAACGCCCTAGTCAAGCCTTAAGGGTACCCTCCACTACTATGGTACATGTACGTAGTTGCAGGGCCCCAAAAGCAGATCTTGGGGTAACCCGACCGACCGACCTCTCAGCCAATTATTAACGGCAAATTTACCATTCGTCCTGGCATTGAAGCCGACGCAAATTCTACCAAAACTTATCTAGCCAGTCACTCTCTTAATTAGATTCTACACCATTAAGAAAGGGTGTCAAAGTCATATATGCTTGAATATCAGTAAGAAGGTGTGGAGACCAAGCATCCATAGAATTAGATTTCTACACCAAATCTATGCAATCCAAGATCGTGCTTTGATATACACCTCGATCTAGCTTAGATGTTTCAGACATCGTCGCTCGGACATCCCTAACACTTCAACCCCTCAAAGAAAATCATGTTCCCCCGTCTTCTCATTACTAGAAGTAGCCTCGATCCTATTCCCCGCTAAATCATGCGTCTTGTCCCACTCGGCAAGTTCATTGACGGGAACCTTGACCAAACGATGACTGGAAGCACCATTATCCAAGACCAGGAGTTCTTGTCTGAGTCGATAGCCCTTGAACTTCGGTAGAGCATGAACCCAGACGTAGTAATAAATTACGCATATTACGATGCTAAATGAGGTCGCGTCAGCGGAGTAAAATGGGGTGGCTTGGAAACGAAGGGGGGTTTAGTTTGGAGACTTACATGCCAATTCCCACGACGACGTAAGTTGCGTACCAGAAGCTAACGTCGCTTTGTCCTGGTTCGGGGGGATACCATGGCATGATTAGGATGAAGAGATTTGCGGCGATGTTGAATGTGACGGCGATGTCCCAGGCTCGGAATTCAGATCGAGGGATCCCGGCTTTTCGACGACGCCAACGGACGATGTAGAGGCCTATTGACATAGAGGCGGCGAAGAGGGCAGATGGGTAGACTTGTAGATCGACGACTGTAGTTTGTTAGATTTCTCGGGACTTTTTTGCGGTAAGGGACTAAGGGTCCTCGTCGTACTGAAATTAAATGCATCACCTGCTGGAGGTGCGAGAATCATTATGAGAGTCATGACCCATTTGACTAGATAGGGACCTGTTGGCGTGCCGAATGGACGGGTTGAGGCCCAGAAACGGGGGAATGGTAGGACACCTTGTCTGTGAGACGGATTGTTAAATCAGATCTCTCTTACAACGAACAGAGTGGAAGTTGCTTACCGCCCACATTCACGAAGCATACGAGATGTGCCAAGAAGTACAGCAAGAAGGTTTCCAAAAGAGCTGAGAGCGATCAGAAAGTTCAATCCTCGAACTGCACCACTGGATCCAAAGACATTGGTGAAAAACAAACTGGCGGCGACTTGGGTTGATGCTTCCAGATCTGCTTTTGACACTATTTGTTTCTCGTCAGAAGGCATAAGATGTCGTCGAAAAGTCGTTGAACTTACCGGCAGCGAAGTAAGCAATATTTGCTAGTTGATATAGGATGGCGACTATCAGCAAAGAAAGGAAAGCGTTCGTTCGAAGCGTCTTGACTGGGTTCTGTCCAGCACAATCAGTACAATTCTTGTCCGTCAGGGTGTTTGTTTACCTTCACTTCGTTGACTACATTGAAAGAGTTTTCGTAACCCGCATACGAGAAGATGATTTTATATAGCGCATTAGTCACACCGTACCCACTGCTTGTAGTGCCTGCAAACGCATCCTTGAAATTTGCAGTAGGGTCATCGACTCTGGTGTTACCTCCTAGTACCACGAGGCCGGTGATTCCAATGCTATAAGGGCTTGTTAGGTACGCGTGCAAGGAGGATACAATTGGTGCTCACAAGACTAAAGTTATGACTTTGACTATGCCTATAGCGTTCGAAAGCCGGAAGGAAAATCGAGTATTGAAAAGAACAACTGAGATAGATTAGCAATACAAATGTGTTAATAGTAAGTTCAAGCCTTACGTAGAACGGCGACTGTATATCCAGCCACGGCGACACCTTTCTTCTCCCAATCCGTAGGTGAATGTCCATTGATCTTGTATAGATACTGAGCGAGCACTACAAACAAATAGTCAGACGTCTTGTAGATGTTGGTAGTTCAGAGGTTTCACTCACCGATGGCATTGCTGCTACTGAAGGACAAGATGACTGTCTGGATAGCAAATGTTACCGGGAAGAGATACCTGGGGCGTGGGTATGCTTGTTCCAGGTAGACGACTTCGGAGCCAGATCTATTTGGGAAGTATGATGCGTATTCCAGGTAAACTGTGAGCGAGCTCAAGGAAATGAGAAACCCAAGAGGCCAGTATAATAAGGCCAGTCCAACAGAACCAGTTCCTGTCAGAACAGACGACGCTGCAGAAAGTCATGAGGCAATGCTCTTATATTATATCGGATAGCTTACGTGTAGAATAGATACCGGTTCCTATCATCTTGCTGATATTTAGGAAGATGATTGTAATCGCGCCGACATGGTAGCCAAGGGGAGAGTGCGTCTCCACTGGTGCTCCTGAGGCTTCTTGGTATGATGGTTTGGATCCATTGCCGCCCTCTGCAATCGTGTACTCGAGCGAGCCTTCGTGTATGACTGCTTGAGCGTATAGATCAATGCTGGTGGTTATGGCCTCTGGCTTCCTTTCCTTCGTAGGAAAGAAGCGCGAAAACGACATATTTCCTCAAGTTGTGCATAGAAAAGAATAGAAACCGGTGCTGGATTCGAACATCTGAGGTCGCAGATTATGTTCTACAGGCATCGCTAAAGACCTGGTCAACTGCCTTATGTACCTGTACTGGCAGTGGTGATCGTCTGCAACGCTCTGACCATGGAGGACGAATCCGATGAAACATTGGCAGCATCGCTCATTACGCAGCAGGTTTGCGCCATCGAGCCCAGACTCAGTGCTACATTCAACATGGCCTGAAACTTCGACGCCATTCTTAATAGCGTAACGTCTGGATGGTCGAATTGTGAGGCAAGTGATAGGATACTACATAGTAAAACAAATGGTTGAATGCCATGCATTAGCCAAGACGTGCTGTGTTACATCGATTGCGCCATCGAGAAAAACACACAATCACTAACCTCCCTCAAGGGTTGAATGAGAATGGATTTCTGGGCGATATGTTGTATTTATTGATGGTGCTCTGATTGGAAACTTTAGTGACATGATATTTCATCTTGATGGCTTGGATATCGAAAAGAGGTTAACTTACAGTATATTAGCGAGTACGGCGCTACGGTCCGACCGTGGGTCCTGGCCAGCGTCACATTTTAGAGCTCGAAGGATTTAACGCCGCATTGGCTGTAGATTACTGTTGATTACTGTTGAAGAGATGCAATGCGTGATCTAGTGTGAATTCAATCCGAAAATAAGGAATGCATTTGACTACAAAAAAAAAAAAGATCATCCGTCGATTGAGCAACGTACTCCGAGAAATGGTTCTCAGACATAAGAATCCGTGGACGCAGTCTGGGAGATACCAAAGCCCCCATTAATACTAAATCTGGAATCTCGATGTTGGCTGCTTTGCCTCGTTGAGGTTCCCTGATCCATGGTGTTGCTGAACCCTAATTTATATTGATTGATGTCAGCAGGGGTGGGCGTATGATGAATTCGAGGTTTTCGAAAGGCCCGCTCGTACGTCTTGAACATTATACGCGAAGACCTACACAAGAAGTCAAAATCGAGAAAATTCGCTTTCGCAACCCAGGAGAATCCCGAGATGGTGCAAATGACCGTGAAGACTAACTTTCGTCAGCTTTGATAAAACTGTTGGCTAGAGCAATTCGTTGGCATCCTACTGACTGTTAACGCCTCCACCAGTGTCCCCCTCCGGGTACACACCTCAATTACACACCCTGGGCGGTCTGCTGTTTTCGGTAACGGGTGCCAAGATAACGCGTTACCATAGTAAATCGCGTGTAATTTGTTGTTCCATCGACCGTTTATAGATATTATCCTCTTATATCTATCCTATCGACCTCGCTGTCGCCGTTTTCACCTTATATTTGAACCTCGCTGTCGCAATTTCACGATATCGCTACCCTAGAAGGCTTCTGATTAAATAGAAAACGAGTCCGTCCAATTATATATTAGTACGCTACTAAATACCAGCATCAAAAAATTCTTCGAGTCTAAAGATCAGATGCGCCTTATCTTCGCCATTTTATATAGGTTCGCCGTCGAATCAACCAATCACAACGCCTGAAATCCAAACTTTAAATTAAACTCAGCCAATCAGAAACACAGAGCCTCTAAATAAGTCCACCGCAGAATTACAGCGCATATCAATCGAAACGAATTTTTAACAACAACTTCACAAAATTATAGATTTAGCTTCAAATCTAGGCCTTAGACTCCGAGATTACAGAGCGTAATCTTCAACGCCTACAACAGAAACTCTACAAGACTCAAGTTACGCTGAAAAAGACTAAGGGCAAAGAGCCAAGTCAATTATTGGACGTTGGGCTTAAGAATCTATCAAATAACGACTGGGAACAAGAGGAGGCTATACCCCAAAAAAACATAGACAGTTACATCGAAATCCTGACGCGCAGGCTTAGTCTATCGATATCTAAGTCCTCTAATAATTCAATTAAACTTGTTGAGGAGCAGATATTACCTCTAAAACCTCGTAAGCGCAATCGATCGCCAGATAAGACCTTAAAAGAGCCTATACAGAAAACGCAGGACCCTATCCAAGTGCTTAAAGCGCCTAATACCCAGAAAAATCCAGAAAACCAAGGTAGAGCACGCAGACATAGAGTTATCCTTAATTATAAACAATTACATAGTACAGAAATACGTGCTGCGTATCAAATAAGAATAATACTTAGAATTAGGTAAATTACTCTATTAAATTTAAGTACCTAAGTCAAAATAGGAGCCAAGCTTTTTCTGCCGGCCTAGGGTGTGTAATTGAGGTGTGTACCCGGAGGGGGACACCCTCCACCATGGAGCGTTGCGGTCTAGAATACACTATTCGTACGTGGTGGCGCCATGCTTTATCAATCAAAGCGTTCAAAGCGTTCTCGCAACGTCAAACAAGTGATCAATATCTTTTGCCTTTGGAAAGGTTTGAGGTATTTGTTCAGAGAACATTTTAAAACTAGGCCCCTGATAAGCAGAGCAGTGTTATCATACCTAAATGATAGCGATATTTGCCACTATCTAGTGCCATAGGTTGCAGCAAACCAAGATGCCAAGTCACACGCCGAGATAAAGTCACCAAAGGACGAGGTGTAATTCCTCCACTTCATTGGCAGCATAGTCGAAGTCCTCTGACCGACTATTCCACTAAGCAACTCTCCGGGCATTCGATGTTGCATTCATACAATTCCATCGATCCCGGAACTGCTCGGAGCATGCAAAGAACCGACCCTCAGTCAGACCTTTCATCTCACATGACGTGACCAGAGCGTGCGTGAGGATATCAGAATATTGAAAGACCGCCAAGCTGAGCCGGTATAGGTAAAACTGTACAGATAAGCAATGAGGGCTCTTGTGGCTTCTCGACACGTGTGTATTGCGCTGGTACGAGACATTGTCGACCAGAGGAACCACAAGGAGTCCAAAACAATCAATGGAATGGACCGGGCCCTACACTTTCATTGCTATCGAAGATGCTTCGGAACGTATCTGTCTCTCATTGCATATTGAAGGACTTGAGACTGTCGGATAAGAGCGGACAGTCCCAGCGGATGGACTTGCCATGGCTCGGCGAGAGAAGCCAGCAAAGCGGCCAGACAATTTGGCCAAGGTATGGAATTGGCGCTGATACGCAACGTACCATCGAGCTGAGCAAGATATAAGACAGCCACGCGAAAGAAAAGTCCATATACTATCAAATCGGGAGTCGTATTAGACTTGAGCAGTATGAGCCCCGTGACAAAATTGGTTCACTCGAGGTCTACGAGATCAAGCTGTTTGATATCTACAAGCAGAGTTCTCGACGAATTTATAGTGCGCCTACAGTGAAGCTTTTGCAGATGCTCTTCACGGTTTGGATGACCAATGGGAAGGATTTTCCGCTGCGTGCAGGATCAGCAGGGCTTTGGCACCACGTAGGTTGGTCAACAAACATGTGGGCGCATTCAATGGAGGACATTGAAAAGGGAGACACTTGCGCAGAATTCGGGTCTTGAGCCTGACCAAAGCATGTACTGTACAGTACCTTTTATGGTCAAGAGGTTCGCGGCTTCCTACACGGGCAAGACATGGTGCCCGCAAGCAAACTCCCTCGGTGCCAATAAAGTGCTACCGAGAGATGTTGTGTTGAGGTCTAGAATTCGTGGCGTTCCCTCGGGCGGACGGCGTACGTGTCAATTACTCCAGAGTTCATGGTCGGGGACGTGGGGTAGACTTGGGTCCACCGATTACATGTCAAGCTCAGGCTTACATACGGACAACTGCCTTTCTCTGCAAGGAAGTGGCTGCATCCAGCAGTAGAAGCTTCTGTGGTGGCATTTCTTGGTGTTATCAGTCCTGCTACTCTGAGTACAATGTTCGGGACATCTAACCCCTTCAGTTCCACCAGCCCGGACTTTAGAAGGATCTCTAAGTGAAACCAAAGGCAATAGCGGGACATTTACTGGTTGACACAGCAATTTCTGCCCTGAGTACCCTAAGTAATCCGGCTAGCGTTGTTCCTATTGGCCCGGGGGGTTCTATATCGGCCATTTATTTGAGTATTTAGTCAGCCGTCTTGAACGTCACGCTGTCGGCGCCCCCGGATTCACCCCAATCCCTCACGATCTATACAAAGAGATCTCCATGAAGCATGGACGAATCTGGCAGCTCCGGCTGGTCCACCTTCGCGACAAGGATTCGCAAACGAGGTTGAACATTATGTATATAATCCTCGAGAATATCCCCAATCATTTCTTTGTTGAACTGCTCTCCCATCCTTCAACTCCTCAGCTCTTCAATACCATCATCATGGCCTGGACACTTTCGCAGACGGCGAGAAGACAGAAGCTCAACATGTTGAAGTCGATGTAAGTCAATCTTCGAATAAGATCGAAGCAAGCGGCCCCAAAAAACAACACATACTAAAATCGAGCAGAGCGAGATCCAATGATATGTCTACGGCTCATCGAAACTATCTGCTTTGAGGGACACGCCACCCTGGGGCTGAATCCAGTCCCAGATCATGGCGATGCCGACCCCTATAATTGGCCACAGCACAAGGTAGAGGTTTTCGCCCCTGCTTATAGCCATCAACCGTAACACAGGTTTCCTCAAATGCTCACCAATGTTGGGATTAACGGCAGCTGTGGCATCATCATCATCACTGCTCTCATCGTTGCCTTCAGCATAATCCCAGCCATCTTTTTCCAATGGAGGGGCAATGCATGGCATTAAAATCCCTATATCCATCCAATTAGGAATGAACTAGCGAAACATATTCCACAGGCAGAGGGCAGACAGGAACCGGAGAGACTCAATGCAATACAATCCAATTTAGACCATTAACTCTCTTAATCCTATCTCCCCGGACTTCCCAATACACAAACAAACCTCCTCTCCGGCGTATCATTTAAAGCATTGATCACCAAATTCCACACATTCAAATCATACGCCTCCCCAATATGCCCCACAGGATCCAACTTACAAGTATCCTGTACATATTCGTTCGTGACGCCGTCCTCATATACAAACGCCGTGGTCGTCGGCGTCACCAATTCATCATATTTGCTCGTAAGAATCGTAACCGTATTCCCGTCTTGAACGATCGGCGTTCCATCATTCAACTTCTCCACCGCCGTCCCATCCGGTCCCAGATCATCACAAGCCGGACATCCGAGCGCGTCTAAGGCGTCGCCGACTAATTCCCTCGACGTGTTCCCGAATATATACGCCAGGTTGTAAAGTCCCGCGAACGACGTCCCGTGAGTCGGCGGCGCGATGGCAACGATTTTATCGACGATCGCACTCACACCGGTTTCGAATTTCGGGACATAGAGGGATTGAAAGGCACCTTCCGAATGGCCGACGATGTTGATTTTGTTTTCGGACCCGGTTTGCGAGTAGACGTCGGTGATGAAGGAGGCGATTTCCGCGGCCGATTCGTTGATGGGTTTGAGTCCACCGACGAAAGGGAAACCGTCGTAGGCGCCGTAGGTGAGGGAGAAGGTACAGTAGTCCTGCGTTTGGAGGTAGGCTTCGAGGTAGTTTAGGTCTTCGTAGTAGGTGGCACCGAGGCCGTGGAGGATGACCACCGGGTTGGGGTGCGTGGTCGAGCGGCAGCTATAGTCGTTGTGGGTGATAGTGTCGCGGGGGAGAGGGGAGGCGGAGGTAGGGAGCGAGGAGACAGGGGCTTGGGATATAAGGGCGAGGATGAGGGCCGTGGTGTGGGGGAAATGCATGAAGGGCATTGTATGGTGGAGAATGACGAACAGGAATGGCTTTTAGCAGATGAAACGATGAAGGAGAATTCGCTATATGGAGAACATGGACTCGAAGACGACGGACGGGGGTTCATCAGATTTCGAAATGGAACAGGAGATTACAAAGTATTTGAATCGGTACTTACGGCAGCTACAGGAGCAGTTAACTGCTGTTCGTTCCAGCGGGATGTGCACAGCTTGCATGAAGCCATTATCGTGCGAGAAATGTACGTAAACAAAAGTGAAGCCAACTGCGACATGCCGTGAGATCGTTCGCACTAGATGGCGATGGAAAGTATGAATGTGGCCGAAAAGAGACGAGTTTTGAAAGTTGACAGATCCATTTCTGGAGGTTTGGCTTTTTAGTGATATGCACGGATGTTGTCAGGCACATATCGTGATCGCAGATCTATTCTGACGACAGGTAGATGGCTGCCACCAGCACACCCATATCAACATTACAGCCGTTCTATGGCTCTGATGTCCTACAGCCAAAATTTTATCCTGTTCATCGATTCACAGACAACTATAGTGAGACATTGAGAACATGTGAGGTATTACTATATACGTCGACATTGATGCGTATTCTGATTTGGTACAACGGATCTTTAGAGAATTGAGATCTGCGTCGATAGTGCGCCTATTTTGTGGGCCGAAGTTCGATAGACCCATGGTGTTGGATCTGTGACAAATCGACCTTTCGACGATGTGGTGGCATGTATGTGTGGTTCTTTCGAGTATCACTGCATGGGCTTGCTAAGCGCTGATATAGTATTGCTCCATCGAGAGAAGTGTCCAGCTTCTTGTACAAGGGATATCATTGTTTTGTGAACTGCAAACGCTCCGCCACGCAGCCTCAGCTGGCACACTGTTGAGAGCTATCGGGTGACAAGAAGCCACCATCATCTTGAACTAGTTGACAGACCCTGTTCGGTCAGCTTCCACGATATAGGAAAGCGTCGCGGTTTATCGACTTTCTGCCAAGTAATATACATGAAGCCTTTACAGCCTCGTCGGCACCCAGGATAGACCGTCTGTTCCGACAATAAGAATGAGACGACCCTACATCTCCGCTTCGCTGCCTTGAACTGGGACACTGTTAAAATGTCACTTGCTATGCAAAAGCTCTGTAGTGTGTCAATATACACTGCTTTGAAAAGATGCGATGCATCGCAATACCGTATTTAATACTTTCACTCTGGGCGTAGCGTTCCTCTACGTCTTTTCATTTCTGCCACTTTCCTCCGATCTTCTTCGAACTGTCTGATGAGCTTCCCTTGTTCCTCCTTCCTCTTCTCTCGCATCTGGAAGCGATAGAAATCTTCCAGGCCCTTGTTCTTTGCCTTTTGCTTCTCAGCGATCTCCTTTGCCTCATCCGATCTAATCGCACCGCCACGAGTGCCTCTCGTCACAGTCACAAATCCATCGTCATCAGGCATACTTCTTCGCTTGGCGTCAGCTTTGTGACGTGCTTCCTCCAATTTGTTGAACGCGGTCATATAATCCTCCACCGAATGTAATAATTCCTTTCTAGATGGATACCTTAACTTATTATGGGCGATATACCGAGATAATCCGAGGCTAGAAGAGGCACTTTCCAGACCATCACCCCAAGCGATTCCCGTACCTTTTCTAGAAATTTTCTTTGCAGCCTTCAGACTTGCTTCCATGCTTGTTCGATCAACGAAGACGACGACAGCATGGGCGCCACTTGTGTGTATATCGCTGTTCCATGATCTTGGTAGCTGGCAAGCTTCTAGCGCAGCTTCAAAGTCCTCGACATTTTCTCTCTTTCGTTTCCGACTCTTTTTTTGCTGCGCCGACTGGGTTTGGCTAAGAATAGAAGCCTTTTGTGCTCGCGCCTCACCAAAATAGACCTCCTCAACTCTTCCAGCTCCTATTTGAGTGTTGAACAAATGCTTCAGGTGTCCCTCGGTCGTAGAGACAGGTATGTTGACGAGAAAAAGACTTCGCGCAGAGCTGGGGTCAGGTATGCGAGGATCATGCGGTTTGAGATATATGTAGTGTGTGGCGGCGGGGAATGCTTTGGTCTTTGCAATCTGTACTGGCAAGACTGTGAAGTCCGCAATGACCTTGGGTATGTTGGACATTGTGCGATGTGCCAGGATTTGAATGAGTGACCTGACCGATGGTGCACTTCGATGCGAAAGATTTAAAAATTCGAGACAAAGTTTCGGACAAAGACGCCTTCTCCAGATTTGATGTCTGCGGGCCGCACTTGATTAGATCATTGTCAAAGCACTTCCAACATCATTCGAACCCTTTCATTTGGTTCTGTCTATTATATAACCCTTTACTCATTGATTTGTCGAACATCTGGTGGACTTGCTGCAGTAACCATGGAAGGCCAAGTACCGGATCCTGTTCGCCCGCAATCTACGACATGCTTATTGTTCAATCTAAATGACCACAGCCAGAGCCCATGGCCCCGCTTGGATCAACTTCCCTCTCCTGCGCCTTCTGTAGCATCAACAATGACTCCGGGCGAATTGCCGAGACCCAGAGAACATCCCCTACGTCCTGGATCACAAAAGGAGATATCTTTCGTCAATTATGTGGACTCGAGAATGCTGAATATCAGCCGCCGCTACGCCAAGAAATTCAGTAGTGACCGGAAGAAGCACGAAGGAGTTGGGAAAGGGTATGATAGTATTGATGAAGTAGTTCAAGACCTTGAAGCCGTTTTCAACGTCGTTTGGGTCAGTAATACTCGTAAGTTTGTCCAATTGACGAGCACCTCGTCGTCCCTCAAGAAGTATCTCGAACCAAGTCTATCCTGTGCCAAGTTTGAAAGTCGTCGACTAAGATGTGATACCAGCGACCCTTCAGATCCCATATCTCTTGTCTCTTGCTTCCACCCTGCTGTCATATCTGCCTGCCTTCCCTTTCTCGGCCAAGTCGACGTTGAGAATGATTCGTAAGCTTGACGAGGCTTTTGCTCATTTACTCGAACAAGACGATTCAAATCATCTTTCCGGGTTGCACGCTCAACAGTTCCACAACCAAGGCAACCTGCGAAGGATTGTTAGTCGTACCGACCGCGTCAGGATTCGAAGCGTTTGCGAACTGACACGAGTTTGTATTACCGACAAGAGCCTAAGCCCGGCCGAAGATCTCCGTGATGAGGGCTCTGATGCGTCGTCCAATTCGTCCAGTGAAGACAACAATGGCAATGAGCGCATGAACGATCTTGATGATGAGCAGAGTCAACATCATGACCATGACATGTGTGGTCATATCCATCATATAGCACAGGTCGATCAACATGAGGACCAGGAGATAGCCCACAAAAAGCAGGGCATAGCCAATGCCTACGAGAAAACGCTGGAATTGCTGGGAGCTCCGTTAGCCTCAGATCCCCTGCAGGCCCAGGATAATGATCCGATCATGTCAGGAAGTATGGAAGTGGGTGATTCAGACGATTGACGGGAGGCTTACCATTTTGTCCGTTGCTAATGCTCTGGTTAGCTGGAATACGAGAAACAACGAATGGGACCCTCAACCTACTGGCTTAGCAGTCAATTTCCAGGTCTTCACGAATGTTCAAGATCGAAGCTGTACAATGAGTGTCTCGATCGCGAGGTTCTTTTACTTGTTGATGTGAAGACGTTTGAGAGTTGCGCAGTGTATATCTTGATGATGGGAATTGTGGTTTGTGGATGTGAATTCTTGAATTTTGAAGTCCAAGTTAAGAGAACTCTGCGTGTTGTGGAAAGAAGCCAACGTGTTGAGGGAGGTGCTTTCGCGGGGCTCTCATGAAATGAACGCTGGAGCGACGGCATCAGACCCGCGGGTCATATCAAATATCACTGAAAGAGTCTTACGAGACCAAGTTAACCATTGACGGGTCTGCGATGAGTGTGTCCTGGGTCCTGTTGTAAGGGCATTCTCAAAGGTAGGCCCATTCCAATGGTATACGTGATGAGGATGTCAAGAGAACGATGATCAGGCCAACCGTTCCGATATGGGGATAGAAGCAAAGAGCCATCACTAATCTAGATGGTCGAAGAAAGGATCAAAGAAAAGATGGCGGTTTGCCTCCCAGCAAAGCTGCCTTCTATGTCTACCAGTACGATTCTTGGGCCCTTTATGCTCGGGCTTGAGAAGGATGACCTGTCATGAAGCATCTCATCATTTCACTAAAATTTTAAGGATCAAAGAAAGTCTCTATCATGGCCATCACGAGAGTGTGCGTGATTGCCTACTCAGGCGTGGAGCCAGCGTAGTGGTTCACGGTCTGGACGTCGGGATGAACTGTGATCTTGACGGTGACAAGGTTGGATTGCTGTCCTCCAGAGTAAGCGATGGAGCAGGAACATCCGATGATATGGATACGTTTGGAGTGATTTACAAATCTCCGACCTTGATCGACCATATCAACGTGAGGTTCTGATGCAAGCTCTTGAACGGTGTGTAATCTGCTCTAGAGGGCGGATCCCTTCCGACTTCCGCGCCGGAGCGAGAAATTGAATTTTACACCAAAGGAACCACATTTCACGACTTTTCGCACTTCATGAATACACCGCTTCTACTCATACAATAATGAACAAACACGTGTGTAATTGCCATCTCAGAAAGTTTCTTCCCGACATTCAATTAATTTGCAGTAGCTGTTGAGAGGTAAGCCAATGGTTTTCTTTGTATCATTTCTAGGGTGGGACGCAAAGCTGCCCAATGCTTCACGAAGTTTGCTTCACTATTCTGCTTGCCAAACAGAACCTCCAGGTTCTTATATATTTAGACTTCCTTTTGCTCAGCTTCACGAGTCTAGTTCCTCAGGATTGAATATACTAAGCCAATTTCCTCTTGTTATTTCTGGTCTCCTTCCACACGCTGCTTTTTGTTGTCCTACAGGTGGTTCAAAGAGTGTTATATGTATACATGAAAATGTTGATACCTCTCCTCCTGTTGCCACTGGTCCGGGCTTCAAGCTTCGAAACAATTACTATATCCTCGATTTCATCAGATCCACAGCAGGCCATCACTACATCCTTAATATCTGAGACAAGTGCGCAAGGCAGCTCGTTTCCTACTTCAACATCATACAGCCTCCATTATACATTCGCCCCAAACCCGCTCCCATCTGTGTTTGCACGTCAGAAATGCTTCAACGACCAAGGCTTCAGTGTTGATTGTGCCACGTGGACGGGTTATTATTACACGTGGGGTCCTTCCTCGAACCCTTACCTTGGCGGCCCTGGCGAAGGAGGCTCAGGAAGTAGTGGAAGTGGCAGTGGAAGTGACTCCGGCAGCAGTGTTGTCGTCACCAGTGATGGGGCTAACCAACTATTCGACGTAACCTTTGGCTACTGTTCTATCTCATGTCTCTTAGCCGTGGCGTTCATGCTGGTCGCATTCCTCAATTGAAAGAGTTTCGCAAGACGCCTTACAAAACGTCTTCCGCAGGATGTCCTCAACTGCAGACTGAATCTCTTGCATAGTGCTTGTGTGGCTCACTTTAGACACCATCGATTTGGGTGCAATTTATTGCATGAAAATGGAGGATTTCAACCAGCTTACACTCGAGGAATATCTCTCAGTCTCTTTCTAGGACCCCAAAGGACCCGCGTATACCGAGGGAGGAACGAGCGAGGATGGGCCAATTAGGGAAATACGTGCTCGCGCCTTCCACTTCTACACAAGTATGAGGCACTTGTTTGTTTTATCCATCATTACATGAATTCCTCGCCTACACATCGGTCTGCTATACACCGCCAAATCGCATATCGTTTAGAACCCCATCCAGACGTTGTCTGCAGCATCAACATCTAATTCTTCTTGTAACGCTATCGCACAACCCACCCACCATCGTTTAGCATGGATCCACGGCTCACTGGGCACTTTGACTCTGCTACTGCTACTACTCCTCCATTGCCTCCTCCTCCGTTCTCCGAATCTATACCATTGTCCGATTTAGCACGAGATCAAGCCGATATCGAGACAATATCAACCTCTACTACCCTGAAGGAACCCGCATTTCCTACTCCGTCGACAACCATCCTTCCGCGTCCAGCAAGAGCAGCGACATTGAAATCGTTATGTTCACCGCTCGGAAAGCTCTTTATGTTCATCTTCATCCCATTCTTCCTAATTAGCATCATCCTTTGCTTTGTCGTCGTGACATCTTTGACAAAGGTGGAGGATCTCAACACCGATGATAAGACGCAGACGCAAGTTGTACCTAAATTCAAACTTGAAATTCGCCAAAGTCTCATATCCTCAGCTCCGAAGTCTGGAGATTCGAAAGCTCTCATGCTTCTAATGACGTTCTTGACCATTGTCATCACGCTAATGGGCTCTGTAAAAGCGGCACCTGTCCCATCGCTGGGAAGATCGCCACCTCAAATTCCTCTCTCACTGCACGACAGCCCAATATCTAGAGCCATTGCAGACAGTCCTAGAGCTCTCACTATCGCATCTCAAAACCTGGAGAATGCTACCATCTTTGATGGTTTGGCTTATACATATGATTCCAGGTATCAGCTCGTCCTTCCTGATCCATTAAGACACAGCATGGATGGAAACAAGAGCTCAGGCCGGCGACATAGTATCCACTATAGCGAGAGAAAGAAAAGCACTCATATGGAATGAGAGAAGTACAAGATGGAGATAGGTGGTCGGAAATTCCATAATGGCGATATGGGTTTTCAGTATGCAGACTACTCGATCATGCCGTAGTAATAGGGGAACATAAGGGAGAAAAGGCTGTGCGGTGTGTACTATACAGACTAGAATAGACGAACAGGGGGGACTGAATGGAAGTATTCCTACGTTCTCCTTCGACCAAGTTCCTATCGTACTGTACCTAAGGCTTATACTGAAAGGGTGATGAGAAATATTTATCAGGCAGATTTCTATGAGATGCAGTAAGCTGATATTATATTGCAAGGTAGGTAGAATTTCTGTGATTGTCTCACGTCTTTTCGACTTGCGTTTTCCGGAGTCAATATCTTTTCGATCTAATCTAAAATCTTCATATGGGCAACTTCATATGCAGAAGATACTCCTTGATCCTTTTCAATCCTTTTAAATCTCCTCTCTGGGTCTCCGCGTCCTCCCCTTCGATCCAACCTTCGGTATACCATACCCGCCACCGAAATTCAATGATCCAGACTTTTTTCTTTTTTCCGTCAATGATGATATTATATTATATCGCTGAAACGTCTCTCCAGATGAAAGTCGTTTTCTCATGTAAAAAGGATTTTGACCTTGGCCTCGATGTCACTGTACCGCTTCTGACGTAAAGTAATTGAGAAGGTGGATTTGGTTGGTTTCGAGGCCGTCGTTGAGAATGTCTGCAGAATCGCCTTCAGGTCTGGGTAGGGCAATGTTGGGCTGAGGGTTCTTTTGGATAATTAGTTCGGATAGTATGTCGATTTCTCGAATGTACGGTCACTCGTGCACGCCAGAGAGAAGAGAACAGGCTTGAACCAGCGGGTCTGGGCCATTGAGAAACACATGGTTGATGTTCCGAGGAGGGGTTGATGTTTGTGCTAGGAGTATGTCGCTTGCTCTAGCTATCGGGTGCGCGAGCCGGTGGTCTGGCCTCAAGACAAAAGCCCCGCGTGGATCATGAGTCGTCTTTCCATTGAATGGGAGCAGGTTGATAGGTAAAAGATCTCCTTCGTCTACTACATGTAGACTAAATGTGAAATATAGGGGGGTGAAGCACATCGTGTAGGGTATTAAGGGAAGGTGTGGATGATTTCGGAGTGAAATTTCTGAAGATGTTGTGTGACTGAAATGGTCGAAGAGTAAAGGATATCAAAGAATCCTCTTCAGAACAACACTCACTCGAGACTGGAGAGTTGGCAATATCGAGGTCGTCTTCTTGCTCCACCGGTTCAGACGACATGTCATCATCATCATCACCGAATGAGTGTCGTAGCGCATCAAGATACTCTTGCTCAAAGTTCTGTGAGTCGGACATATTCTTTATATCGCGAAGCTTCTCAGGTCCGAATTCAACGTCGAACATTCTTCCATTGACACGAAGTCTGAGGAAGATTTTGTTATCGCCGAGCTTGATCAACTTTTCGACAATATACTTCGTGTCCTCTGATTTGTCTTTCTCGCCATAGTGAAGGACACCAGCGCTGATAGACATGTTGGCAGATGAATCAAGAAGATAATCATAGTCTGTCGGGGCCAGAACGGATAGACCACCTTATGGGATTATTGACAGAGAACGAAGAAAAGATTTGGGCCGGCATTCATTGGTGATGAAGATTATCTGCGTCATATGTCCCGAGTCGCGGGACGAGCATACCCCCTATATATAACACGAGAGATATCAACAGTATGAAACAGCTGCTCAGACATCAATATCGAGGCAGAAGCACACTGAGAGACCTGCAGTAGGAACTACTCAACGTGAGACAGGGTAAGGGAGCTGATAGGGTGTCAACAGGAACACCGTTCAAACCCAGACAGAAACATTTATTCCGCCCCCTCTGCATCACGGGCCGCTTAGAGAGCAACGTCTTCATTATAGCATACTTGAAGGATTGGTATTCATGGCGTTGTTGTCCGGTGTAGATAGGTTAGATCCTCCGCTCAAAAGTCTTTGTCCATCCGGAACATCATCTCCGAATCGCCACTTATGAAGCAAGGAATAAGAGCAAGGAGACGAAGTTCCAGAAATCAAGAAGAATGATGGATAGGGGAGGCGGAGACGAGTGGAGTGGAGGTGGGGGTATGTACTCAAGAGTCTATGCCGATAATCTCGTGTTGGTGTCGATGACATGGGATTGCAGACTCCCCGGGAACGGGAACGGGTAGCAGCGAGCGGAAGCACTATCCGCTTTCCCTGCACATACCATAGTATAGAGAGTAGTAGGAGCGGGGTGGAGACAGTGGAGGGGTTACCCCAGCCCCAGGGCAATCCGACTGATTCAGACCCAGCGGATTTGATTTGTTTGTCTCGTTGGTTCATATCACCGACATTGTTTAACTACGTAATCATCTTACCTACCTACCTACCTACCTACCTACACAGGTACTATACATACATTAGTCACTTCGTCATAGGCGGAGATAAAGTACAGTAAGTGAAGCGGTATTCTGCAAGTAATTAGGGTTGATAAATTGATCGTGAACTCGTTAAGAACGTGAGCAGAGCGCTACTATGGAGGTATATACATCGTACTTAAGCCGCAATAAAAGTTCCAGCACTCCTTGGAACAATGCTTAATGAGCTCCGTTGATGAGACCGTTGGAGTGGTCCAGGTTTTTGTGAGTACCGGCGGCTGGAGCACCATTGTTCTCAACAGCAGAGAAAGTAGGCTTGGAGGATTGGCCATTGGCAATTCTGTTTTTGGCTGATTTGGCTAGACCATTGTGAGTGCCGTTGAAGGTCAATTCAGCAATACCAGGGTAGCCTTTGACACCGGTGGCCTTCTCAAGACGGCTAGCAATATCTTCAGACACTTCCCGGAAGATAGCGATTTGTCGCTTGATGATTTCTTCCTTTTGGCAGGTTGACATATGACCCGACACATTGTTAATGAATCGTTCGCGAGCGCCCTCATCCCAAACTTTCTCCCAAAGGGCACGTGGCGCCTTGAAATCTTCTTCTCGGATCTCGGAGAGGAAGGTGATGGCTTGCCCGGTAAAGTGGCCATGGGTCTTGTCAAGGTCGACAGAACGCTCACGGAATTGGATTGGAGAGATCGACGACAGGTACGCTGGTCGAGAACCTTGATTGTAAAAAGCCATTTGACCATCACGTTGGAAGTTACCATACTTGTAGGCTGTGCGTGGGGCATTGACTGGCAGTTGCTGGTAGTTGACACCGATTCGGTGGCGGTGGGTATCAGGGTAGGAGAAAAGTCGGGACTGGAAGACTGGGTCGGCAGAGGGCTCGATGCCTGGAACCATGTGCGATGGGTTGAAGGCGGCTTGCTCAACTTCAGCGAAATAGTTCTTGGCGTTCTCGTTGAGGACAAACTCTCCGACCTTGCGAAGAGGGAATTGAGCGTGTGGCCAGACATGGGTAAGATCAAAGACGTTGATCTTCTGTGTCTCCCACAGCTCCTCGGCTTGCTTTGGTGTCATAGTCTGGACCTCGACAGACCATCTGGGATAATCACCATTTTCAATGGCATAGTAGAGGTCCTTCTGGGAGTGGTCTGGAGACTTGGTACCAGCTTCCTCTTGGGTAAGGAACTTGGTGCCTTGCTGTGATTTCATGTGAAGTTGGCAGTAGACCCACTCACCCTTCTTGTTGACGAGTTTGATGGTATGGCCAAGGTATCCGTGCATGAAACGGTAGCCGTCCGGAATACCACGATCACCCATGAGGATCATGACCTGATGAATGGACTCTGGGTTTTGGGAGAGGTAGTCCCAGAACTTGAAGACTGTCAGCACAACATTTAGTCAAAGAACAAGGTCACCCTACCATAGTGGAGTTATCACCACCACCCAAATGAGTGGCAGGATCACGCTTCTGAGTATGGATAAAGTGAGGGAACTTGGCCGGGTCTCTCAAGAAGAATACCGGGGTATTGTTTGCCACAATATCCCAGTTACCTTCATTTGTTCTCAGCTTTACAGCAAAGCCCCGAGGATCACGAGCACAGTCGTGAGAACCAGATTCGCCACCGACGGTAGAGAATCGCACCGTGACAGGGCATGATTTGCCTTTAGCAGAGAAGATGTCGGCAATGGTCAAGTCATCTAGAGGGTCTGTGCAGGTGAAGACACCGTGGGCGCCGCTACCCTTGGCGTGAACGACACGTTCTATATGAATATGAGCATAACCCAAAACCTTGGCCAGATATATGTTTCACACACCTGGGATTCTCTCACGGTCGAAGTGAGAAAGGAGGTCGACCAAGTGGAAGTCCTGGAGGAGGAGAGGACCATTCTCGCCTACTCTCTATTTCGTATATCAGCATCGGGTGACAAGAGGACCGGTTCCGAGGTCATACCTGAGACTCATAGGGGTCTGTGTGAGGGTCAGCTACGCATCCCGATTGATACAGAAGAGGTCAAGAGACTTACGGGGCATTGGGACGCCATTGCTGGTGGCGTAGAGCGTCTGTTGAGCGGCAGCATCACGGTCAGCTGTAAACGAGTTGAAATGGCTTTGAACGTGGGAGGCAAACGAGTGGTCTGCTGATGGTGCCATGATGGTTGATGTGATCTGAGGTATAATATTCTGCAAACGAGACATAGATGGGATAGAAGCAGCAATATATAGAGATAGAAGGCAAAGAAGGCCAGTGGCGGAAATAGAAGATGGGCGGCCATATATACTACATTGTGTGTACCGCTGGAATTCACCTAGTGTCAGCCGGGGTGGGGGGAGGAGGAGGAGGAGGGAAGGGCAGATGTCAGAGCATGGTATGATAATCTAGTGTGATGTGATTCGTCTGCGTCAGACAGGCTTCCTTGGAATGGGTACGATGTCGGTCGGATCAAGGATGAAGGGGCAAAGACCGAGAGGCTCTACCGGTACGTGTCTTACTGAGATGAGTATGGTGCGAGTGTACCAAGGCCACTGGCGGCATAATGCCCAGGATCTATGGTGGAAGTAGAGGAATCTGCCGATTGTCACCACGATGAGTCGAGATTGAGAGGGCCGGATCGGGGACTGAGTAGTCTCGGCATTGCCGCAGCATGGATTTACTAGGATCAGCGATTATCGGCGGACCAACAGGAAGAAAGAGCGGTACATAGCTGATGCATAGATACAGCATGCAACGTTGTGCCTATTGCGGAGGGGTTGGTCATGCTCGATGGGGAATAGATGGATGGTCATTGGCTGTCAAAAAGGAAAGCAGAGCCTGGAAACCGAATGTTCGTTTGTCTTTAACCTTGTTGCAAGTGGAAGGCTATCCCTATCTGCTAGGTAACGAGAAATGGGGTCTCTAGCAACATTCTTCAAAGGCTGTTACTGACTTGAACCACCTGAATGGGCGGACAGCAATGGGGACATGGAGTACGTACTTGGTTAGGGGTGTGAGACGGACACGGAATTGTGTACAATGTACAGTAATTAATAATTACCGGTACGATAAATCCGGCAGTGTCCGCATCCCTCATCACCTCTCTCAAACCACAATGTCAAGATACCTACAACGTAACGTCACCTTACCTGGGCTGGGAATGTCGCTTTGGATCATTGTATCGTTGGTAAAGAGCAACATCATACAAAGCAACAGCGGATGGTAGCCAAGGTGGCTAAGGTACATGCAGAAATCGAGTTGAGGTCAGAAAAGGGAAACGTGGAGTTCGAACGACAAAATCGATGACGAAAGAAAAACTCGACTCAGGCTAACAACATGCACTAGGAATTCACTACTCGACTCGGACTACGCCTTTTTCTTTCCTTTTTTCTCGCCCTGCCTGGCCTGGTGAAGCAGACCAGACCTAGCGCCAAGCGGTCAATTTGCAATATGGGACCAAGAACTCCATTTTGATCCAGTAAAATCCCGTTGCATTGTCATCCAGTTGCGACACTTGTCGATAAATTAGATATTGCTCCATCTCCATCACGATACTCTGAGTACAAAGAAAGACGCCGATGCAAGTGCAAAAATCATTTCACCTTCTTCTTTTGGGTCTTGGCTCCAGCTTTCCATCCCCCATGATCGATCGCAGGCCCCCGATTACCGGAGGTACAGCACGACAATGGATATACATAGTACAATGTCCAAGGATACTCTGAGTATGCTCTTCGGGCTAGGCAGACAGGCATATGTCATCATTGATCGGTGATGATTCACTTCCCTGGCCATGTGTAGTACAAAATATCAGTCTGGCGAATACCACGTAAATACTCAGAGTATTCGAATCCGAATCGGCCGCAAAGTTGTTATCGACCAAGGCTTTTCTTTTGTTCCTTTCTTTTTCCTCTTCCCAAACTATGACGCATTGCCTCCTAGCGTTCCTGTCTTTCCTGTCATCGCGCGGATCTACTCCCACCTGCAGATAGAGGTACAAAGGATGTGAATATAGCACCTCCAAGGCCACTTCTGCATGTGCCTCTTGAGAGATCCTCATAGCTGCTCATCGTTCAATTCGCCTTCCGACCGTAGCCGGGTGCTGGCTGGCCCATGATAACTCTTCCGTAATGCGGTTTGGAGGACATACTCTGTAGCATTCCTTCTCAACATGATTCGCTGATCGGTGAGAAACAAACCCATATTGTCGAGTTTCGGAAACCACCGTGTCGACCCACCGCTCCAACCATGTGTACCTCTCCCTTTCGAGGCAAAATTGGGAATTCCGGGGTAAAGAAGGTCTCCGAGAAGGTCAGAAAGTCACCCTACCCTTTTATCCAATGAACATGCTGCATGGTTGTGTCTGGCCACCCATGGCATGAACCACTAACTCCTTCACTTTGCAACTTTATAAAGCTGTACCCTTGTGGGCAAAGGATCACGCCATGTTCGTGCAGGAAGCACGGCGTATGCTTTCACTAGAAGTGATTCTTCTCGCCGATCTTATCACGAGTGATGATAGGTTGGGAGAACCCCTGCGGCATCGTTCCTAAGCATGTGGCCTCACATGCTCAAAGCTTACTATAGATAGTACTGTACCTTTAGCGATGGTGATCAAAGCCCGACTTTATAGTCCCTAACTTGTTCATGCCAAAATTTTATGGATGTCACGAAACCTTCTAATCCTTCCAGAAGAGGCTCCTTTGAATCATGATGGGTGGCTTTTTTATTTCAATATGTCTCATACGCTGGTTTCTCATTCGCTGGTTGTATTTTAAGCCTGCCAGGAACGGCGCATATCAGGACAAACCCCAAGAAGACTTTCTCCGGACTACGACGGTACAAGCACTGGTAGATCTATATGTATTTGAAGCCTGTGCTCTGTGCAGAATGAATGTTG
Source organism: Phaeomoniella chlamydospora (assembly GCA_001006345.1). Lineage (NCBI taxonomy): Eukaryota > Fungi > Ascomycota > Eurotiomycetes > Phaeomoniellales > Phaeomoniellaceae > Phaeomoniella > Phaeomoniella chlamydospora. Next base: position 124,723 of record LCWF01000104.1, on the reverse strand, counting down.
GCATGTTGGACGTATGTTAGCAATTGGAAGGAGAGGTTGAGGAATTATATACGTGAAGTAGACACCATCATTTCGGATCCCATATCATATCATACCCCCACCAGCAGATGCTCATTTGACTCCAGTTGTCTTCATCAACGAAGAAATGCGTTTCAGTCATGGCACAACGATCGCAAGAAGGGCAGGAAATGGTGGGAAAGGAGACATTCGTGTAAACAATACAGTATAAGAGAAGCAAAAAGGAAAGCGAAAGATACGAACAATAGCATGATATAAATGTTGAAAGTTGCGATGCAAGATGCTCAGAGCTAGAATGGGTATGTTGCTAGTTACAGAGACGCTTCCTTCTCGCATCGAAACAGGACATGCATTTCGTAATGTTTGGAGATTTTGGGATTCAAGGAGAACCTGATTGGCAATGAGAGCAACGATAGAACGATTCACACGCAAAAGAGACGCCCCGTCTTTTCGGAAGTTCTCCCTTTTGGCGCCTAGGTGAAATATAAAGGACAGTCGCGCACAAAAAAGGCCCAATTCCTCCGCAGTCAATAGCCATGATAGAACTCGCTTGCAATGCTTGTTGGTACAGCCCGGCATAAGTCTAGCAGTGTCATGATCTCGCCATCATGATCCGATTTTGAGCGTTAAAAGACGACTAAAGGAGAAGGGAAAACCATAAAACTTTTGCAGATTGCCGACCCTAAATGCTTCGTATACTCATCGATTCGATAGAGAGGATGGGAGGAGAAGCCCTGGGCGGCGGCAGTGGTAGACGGGTCGTGTAGAAAGGTAGCCATCGTCCAGCTCATCATGGAGCGCAATTTACTACTCAGTCAAGTTAGCCGAGCGAACAAACAATTGGGCAAAGGTATTTCTTGCCTTCATGGGGGCAAAGTTGCCATAAGGGTTGTGTGGTGGCATACCCATAGACGGGTAGACTGGTGGTGGGGGGGCTGGACGGTATGGAGTACCGGCCGGACCAGAGTTGTTTTGACTGCGACCCCAGCTGAGTCGCACCCGGGAGTTTCCAATTGGGTAGCCCTGCATCTGGTTGATAGCCATCTCCGCGGCATGACGCTGAACAAATTGAACGAAACCACATCCCTTTCCAGGTGGGATCTTGACGTAAGTGATTTCTCCGAAACCTTGGAAGAAAGAGCGCAACTCATCTTCAGTCACGTAGCCCGAGAGACCGCCAACAAAAACGGTCGTGTTGTTAGGGTCGGTGAATTGGTTCATGGGTTGAGGTTGGGCCATGAAACCAGCTCCAGGGTAGCCCATGGCAGGAGGATACATTGGACCAGCACCTGGCATACCCATGGGACCTGGGCCACTTGGACCCTTGTTCTTTGGGGTGGCGGTGGAAATACGCATTGGACGGTTGCCGCAGTAGACACCCTGCATATCCGTCAGAGCACGTTGTTGATCGGCCTGGTCAGAGAAGCGAACGAATCCATAGCCGCGGGACATGCCGGAGATTGGGTCGGTCATAATCTTGGCTGACTTGCAAGAAGGAAATCGGTTTTGGAAGAGTTGGACAAGAACGTATTCGTTAACTTCCGGGCCGAGATCACCGACGAAGATTGAATATTCTGGGCCACGATCCTCACGACTCTTGTCGAGGCCACCTCCGGAGGCCCAGTTCAACTTGAAGGGACGTCCGGAACCTGGGATTTGCGATCCATTCAAGGTCAAGGCCTTGGAAGCAGCTTCGGGGTTTGAGAAATCCACGAAGCAATATCCAGCATTGCTGCTACGGCGCGTGAGTATATATTCAAAAAGTCGAGATCGGTAAAGCTCACCCTGAAAACTTGTCGCGTATCATCTTGACATTGACTTGCTCGCCCATCTGAAACCAGACATTGCGGACGAAATTCTCGTCCATCCAAGATTCAAGCTCTCCCATCCTACGAAAGATAAGCTTCCATTACGCTGGCGCTGAAAATCTTGCTTGAACTCACCACAAGGTGGTCTTTCCATCACTGCCTGGAGTCACAGGCGGAGCACCATCCCCGGTAGGAGCGCCTTGAAAAGGGGGTTGACCCTGTTCGGGCAACTGACCAGCCATGGTGGCGTCTTGTTGGTTAGGTCCACCAGGTACAGCACCTCCATCTTGAGCGGGCACACCACCGAATTGTTCGTAGTTTTGGAACGACATCTTGACAGGTTACAAACTTGGAAACGCCTGGTGACAATAGCCAAAGCTCCCCAAGAATGAAAAATTGTATCAAATGGCAAAGAACCTATCAGAACTGTATTAGTCGGTGGTATGAAATGGTGTCATACGCAGTCCAGGGTAGAAACGTAACTACGAGCGCAAGTCGGATGCTCACGCTTGCGCGCGGTAGCTTTGTTCCACGATGGTCCTGGATGCATGTCGTGCTATAGTACACCGGAAAGAACGTACCGAAAGGGCGCTAGAATCGAAGTTGATCAACAACTGTAGTTGGATGTATCAAAACTTCCCGCGCTTTGTGTTGAGAAAAGTGATCCCGGGTGATCGAAAAACCTTGCGATACGAATGCACCAATTGAAAGTTAAGGTAAAATTCTTCACGTTTTTCCTCGAGTAGGCAGAAATCGCGACTTCAGGAATGATAGTCTGAGCAAAGGAAAAGGCAGTATAGCAGATTGACTGAAGCTTTTGAATATCCTGTGTGTCGCGAAAGAGATTACTCGCTTGGAATCTGGAAATCACGAATGTATCAGCATCTGTGCCCAACCCAACGTTCCAGTATCGGTCCAAAATCGCCAAAGCTGTCGCGCAGGTCAGGTGGTGCTCGGGCAGCGACCATGCGACGAGAACTGGTGGCCGTGCATTGCGCGCGCATGCATGCGTCACAATGCGCCGCGCTAAAACCCAGGTCCCCGTCGATAACGTACCGGAAGCAGCGGAATGATGGTCACAATTGAACGACAAAGATCGCAAGATAAAGAGGGGGAGGTGCAACGGTAGGGCTCAGGAAGTCGGTGAACGTTGGTGTTGAGGCCGGATGATCGACGAAGATAGATTGACCGGGGGACAGGGTGGGATGAGGCTCATGGAGCGAGAGATCCGAGGGAAAAACTCACCAGCCGAAAATTCTCAGCACGAAGAAACGCCCCAAGAAAACGACAAAGTTGTCTTGAGTGAGAGATAGATCACAGACTCCGGCGACGCGAAAAGAGACTCAAGCAGAAGCGAGATTATGGGCGAAGAGGTGGTGGAAGGTAAAGGGTAGTGTTTAAAAGAAGGTGCAATGCGAGAAAGATGGGAGAAAATTGACGGGGGTGGTGGAGGAGGGACAAAAGAACTGCGAATCTTTTTGGGAATGAATTGTGTGTATGCGTAGGTATGAGGTGCGTACGGGAAGGTACATACACGTACGGTACCGAAGAAGACGAGTGGATTGTAGTTTGAGGTCGAGTGAATGACGGGGCGAGGTAATTAAAGGTAAAAGAAAGAAGAAAGTTTTGCAAGGCACGGTACGGTACGGTTATTTTGATTACATTGAGGTACAGAGTACAATACTGTACTGGTACCAATGGAGTGCCCTGCTGAGTTGGTACATGTAAAGTAAGGCACTCGTTAGTACTGGTCCATCGTGTGTGAAAGAGGAAAGGTACGGATGGAGTAAGCTGAAAGCGAGAGAGCAAAACAAGGTTAAAGGCTAAGTAAGATGGAGTTTATTACCTGTCTTCAAGAGTGGCTAATGGGAGAAAGGATTTTTCGGTAGGTTTTCAGGGTCGAAGCTTGTAGCTTGGGCTAGCAAAGGTCCCTTTCCGTCGGTGATGTTACATTACCGTACCTGCTTGTCAAATACAGCATCTTGTCTAAGTAATTTACCAATCTGATATCCCTACTCTGTACAGCCCCGAGTTACTCTTCACCTCAGATGGTACGAAACAGCGATAATGATGATGAATAGTTAATCAATTACATCGGATTACATAACAAGCGATAGCAGTAACTACTTGAGATCGACTGCGAGTATATGCTGCAAGCTTGTGAAGTACAAACGTACCAGGTACACCAGCATTCATCTAAGGTTCTGTGTTCCTAGCCCGTTAGTTCTCGTGTTAAATGCGGCAACGAGAAAATGACCAGGCCAGTCGCAATAGTTCAGCCTTGCAAGCTGTATGTTCTCAGAAATTTGAATGATGCGTTAGATTGGAGCTTGCTTTACCCCCAGCAAGTCAACCCATGGGCTAAATATCTGCCTCAAGTCCCTCGAGATGCAGTACGAAGCTCATCTGAGGGATAACAACGGTAGCAACAGGCGACGGATTCCACCAACCAAGAGAGCACTCGCTCATTCATGGGAGATCGGGACAGCTTCGTGTATGGATTGCTGCTTCGGCGCCAGTTACAGATCTGATAAACGGTCACTTCCCTTCTGACAATATTTTATTTCTCCAGTACCCATCGGTCGAAAAGCACAACAAAGAAATGGACAATAGGTTTCAGTATGCAAGAGACCACTGAACAATCGACGCAGGGTAGATTTCCACCTATATTCATAGCGTGCCAGCCGTGCCGAGGAAAGGACAGCAAAAACTGGGAACAGATCCGCGATTGGAGAATTTGATGAGACTAGAGTTGGCAACGACGGGTGAGGACAGCGAAGATCTCACGGTCATCGGTGCTTGACTCCAGTTCCGTTTGGTTCCATGGCTCGGGACCCGATTGTTGGTCTGCTATTTTGGAAGTTTACGGATTAGATTCCCAAAGCTCTGACCATTGGCATACCTGTGCTTGCAACAATGTCCTCAGGACAGTACTCACACAATTCTACGTTAACAGGAAGCTGAAGAGGACTGAAGTGATGGTTTCTTGCGACGATGTTGGTATTGGATCAATACCTCCTTGGCCATCACCTCAAGTGCGCACCGTATAGAGCCATAGATATCAAAATATGTCATCGAAATCTCTTTTGCGATAAGCATCAACCTCTGTCTGGTTCTGTAATAATTACTATGTCTGAATTCAAGTGTTTTACTTTCATCGCTGCCCATTGAAATCCATGATCCATGAAATACCTCATCTACCCCCACATTTGATCTGTCCACATTTTAATCTGCTGAATACCCAAAATTGAGCGCCGGCTCCTTCGCTTTCGCTGAATCAGAACTCGCATGGTGTTATGGTATATGGGGAAATTCGGAAGTAATCAAGCGTGTCAAGGGTGGACAAGGACCGAGGTCGCATTCAACAAAGCTACGGTTTCCGCATCGAGGGCTATACTCTACCTACAAACGGAAATGCAAACCAACCTACTCAGAGCATGCACGTACCTAGGTAGATACAGTCCCTAGGTACTGTACGTAGGTAGTATGCTGGTCCTTGCACAAACTCCCGAACCAAGAAATCTTGCCCACCCTTTTTTCAGCTTCGTCCCGCTTTGCACGAAACACTCTCGTCTGGTACAGTACTACATAGTATGATACTGTACATACCTACCAGCCGTCATGGAGGGGAACTAAAATTCAATTCCCTCGAGAGCAGTTCCTGTCCTTCTCTCCGAGGCATCTCCACACGATCGCAACTGATAATGACTAACGTTCGGAAAAGTAGCCACTCAAAGAATCCGAATCGATGGATTTTATCCAAAAAGCGCCGAAAGCGCAGAGAGAGCCGATCGCGTTTGGAGCGTCGGAAAAATTGATCCAGTTGGTTGCATGGATTTGCAAGCGTATTACTTCTCGTACATCTATGGACGAGTCATTGAGTCCGTTTTCCCCAAAGATGCAGGGCACGCAAGAAACAAAATGTTTCAAATCAACAATGATGCTACATGTATGAGAAGACCCTTGTTTCTGGCTTGGACCTAACCTCATGAGAAAATTCCATGCATGCCAGGTGTCTTTACTTCCTTCCAGACCCTTGGTCTCCTCAAGTAACAAGGACGAGTGGGCATCCTCATCTACTCTTTAATGCATTATGGATGTAGTGCTTTTCTTCAAGAAAGCCTAGGAGACTGGTGTGAAGCTTTGATTGGTTTCAACAGCCATGCGCCTAGCAATCCGCCAAATCCTCCCTTACAGATCGCTCATTCGAGAGACCCACCGATACATCCTCTTGCAAGCAGCTTCACAGTTTCACCTCTTGCATTGCCATGTGTCGCTCGCTATGGCTGTGGTAAAATGAGCACTTATGCTCGTTGCTTCGATGGTATAGAAATCCCCAGTAACGAGAGATAACCTGCTGCAACATGCCTCTACTCATCATTCGGTCTGTCTTCAGCTAGCACGAGGTGTCAGCCGATACGTACCTCAAGTATGATCCCGCAATCCTTGGGCGGATCATGGTACACCATTTCATAGCTAAAGGCCTGTCGGATGATGGACATAGTACCTGAACCACAACCCCGGAATTTATCATCCATCCATACTCTTGTATACCACCAATGATGGTGGTATCCTTGGTCAAATTGATAGACTCTTGATAGACAGAGGCGATCTTGTTTTCATCTGGTTTTAAGTTCCACTTTGCGACCAGATCACCCCGTTCTATATACCGAATCTCGAAATACTACGTTGAGGAAATATTATCTGAGAAGCAGTCCTTCCTATGGGTTTTCATCAATACTCCTTGCATTAGTAGCACGACTATTGGTCCAATTATCGACAACAAAATGACACATCATATCTTTGTGCCTATCCACATTGATCGTCTATACCGGATCCGACTGCATCACGACATCCTCGCCTAGGAATCTGCATTTGCTGCAAAAGCAATGGCGCCTTCATACTTGCATGGCTTCTACCGGCGGTGCATGCTGGTCGACATGTGCATGCAACAGCTTGTCCTCAGATTCAGGCTTCCTCGTCATGGCGATAGGTAAATCGAGCGCTATCAAGCATGCGACAACTGGCGGGGACGATATGGGTTGCAGAAGATAGTCCCTAACACGACGTCGTCGGTATTTGTGGTGTATTACTACAGCAGCTTCATCGTTCAATGATTACCCAATGCTTTCCCTTCACGATACAGAGTATACGGAATGTGCACTAGTGTCTCTTGGTCCCGTCAGGCCTTGCACCTGTCCTTGCCCTGGCATTGGCTGTTTTGTCTCGAAAATCTGGTGGTAGTGTCGAACCTTGAAGGAAGCTCGGTTCGAAGACGGCAAGAAGAGTGGAAATGGTATTCTGTACAGTGAGACTTTCGTAATACTGATACATAATTGGTAATTTGTACTGTAACTAACCACACGGGACCAGTTGTGTCTCCTGTTTTTTCAGAGTAATGTACATTAAATAATAGTACTCAGAGTAATACCTACTCAAAGTAGGTAGGTACCTACGTACAGTGTAACAGCCAATGAGAGTGGGTGAAACAAGAAGATGGTCTGTGCAAACCCTAATGCAGCTCATTCCTTGGCGATGGAAGTATCTGAACATCATCGTAAGCTTTTCAACCTGTTCATTGTAAAGCTGCCTGCCACGCCATGCCTAAATATTGCTATACAACATCCTGCTAAGCCGTGATTTCTCTGCTGACGTTGCACTCGAACTGAGCCCTAGGATTCCACCAAATGTATATATCCTATATATTAGTGTCAAGGGAAGAGATATGTTCTCCGCTTGGGAACTGTTTCTCGACTCGAGCCTCCTCTAGAGGCTGTTGGATTTGTCGCCATCGCGAGTGTCGGAATTGGTCAGTGTACATCGACCAATGATCCTTATTCCTGCTCGGGGACAGCAGGGGCCTTCTGATAGTCTTCCGGGTATCGCATGATGAACACTGCACCCGTGCTGTCGCTAGCGAACTCTTGACGACATCATCCTCATTGCTTCGATATGTTCCCCTTCATTCATAGGCAGTTATATATTTGTCTAGCCCTGGCTGATATCTCATCTTAAGGTTGGGGCTTCTGTTGGTTTCCGTCTTTTTCTTTTCCTATCTTGTGTTGCTGCGGAAGAAATAGGTGTACTGTTCATCATCTCTGTTCCTGGTATATATTAACAGGGGATCTCTCGTTAGGATGAAGGATAATTTCTATATCCTACTTTATGTTGAGACCATTTGGCTTTCATCTCTTTCCATCCTCAGTCTACCACTGTGAATAACTTTCTTTATCATCACTTCTTGTGGGGGTTTAGCATATCAAGAAGACTTGATTTTGCTTTCAATCAGGAGTCATCATCTGTTATTTAGTGACAGATCTGGTTTCACTACTAGACCCGGTCCCAGGATAAATGTGGCAATGACACTCATGCAAGCACCTTTGTGAGAGGACATGCATTTGGCGGTGGATTTGGATTGCGAAAACTAGAGCATTCTTAGCTTGGCAGTCGACAGCGATAGAACTCTTGGCCATCAGATACAGTGCAGTGCCAATACCCAAGGACGGGGACGGTCTCCTATCTGATTGGTCTATCGTTGTCAAGCTGGCCTACGGTTCCAAACTTGCTATCCCTCTCCAAGAAACTGCCTAGGGATAGAGGTCTCTTGTCCAAAGTGATGTCAAACGTGAGTGATACTCTCCTCTCTAACCTCAAAGTCCTCTCTACGAGCACCAAAATGATGGTCAGCAGCAAAACTCATCGGTAGAGACATAGTATCACCGGCTACTTGTACTTGGTCGACCAGTGTGTTTAAACAGCAGACATATTCGTATCCTTTGACTAATCCCTAGACCTCAACGTGCTTTAGCTACTGTTGACTTCTTGATTAGATCATGCTTTGTCGAGGTTGCAGGCAGGACGTTGTTGCAGCATCCAGTCTGATAACAACTACTGCTCATTTATACCAGTACCCCTCACCATTACCAGAAAGAGATTGGTGTCTTTATGGACGACCGATCTCTTTCAGGTCTTGTGAGTGAAATCAGCGCATGCTGGACCTCATTCACGGAAGTTGTTCCATGCTCACAAATAGAAATGTAAGTTCGATATCCTAGCCAGGTTTTATCACTGCTCCCAGTGCATTCGTCGGACCGGTCTCCCCGCAGGCAGCCAGATATCCAGCAGAGCTTAGAAACGGATAAAGCAGATGCTGCTGGTAAAGCGTGGGTGCCCGAGGGTCATGCAGCGCATCTCTTCTCGAATTTGTTTCCATTGAATGGTCGCCGAGCCAATTATTGTTCCAAAGCGGGTTTCTGTTGCACAATAACAATTGATCCCATTCATGAGCGGATTCATGTATTGATTTAATGCGGGTCTTCGTTGACAATAGGCCCAAATTCACCCCTTCCATAAACGTGAAGTCTTTCTCCCAACGGCGCACGCTTTTAACTTGTGAACATCTCTCCGTTTGCTCAATCTTTCATCTTCAATCATTCATTCTTTCGCAAGAACACTGCTCACATACCGTCAGCAGCTACTGTGTAACATCATAGGGTTCCAACAATCATCTGCTAGAGATGGCGTCCTCATTTGACCCATGGGCCGCTTCGGCTATGCCGACGGACCAAGTTGTTGATGATGGTCGGACACCTTACACCGGTGTGGACACGTTCCCAACAGCGGTAGCTTGCCTTGACAGCCATGACCCCTCCGTTGACACGAACACCCAGTTTGATTCATTTCAAGAGGCCATGGGCTGGCGATGCCTTCTTGCCAAAGATGTCGCTACTCCCGACGACACCATTCCTCGTACTGTTGATCAGAAGAAGGCTCTTGTGAAAGTCATCTTCGTTGCGTTCAAGTCCACTGCCAAGGCGTCCGACAATGAAGCAATGCTAAAGCCGTTCGTTGAGCAGCGTCATGACAACAAGAGAGTTGAAGTACTCTGCTGGTCGATGCTTGTAAGTCATGGACGGAGACACCTTAGTCATTGTATTGACTGACCTGATTATTCTTGCAGGAAGCTCTTATCCATCGCGCTCAATATGGACCGTTGTTGTACGCTTGGGATCCAGCCAAGGCGAAGTACAATAGCCATCTTCATAACTTTGCTGAACGCTTCGACGAAATGATCAAGTCTATGGCGACTTCGAAGACTATCTGCAAGCATCTCTTCGATGCTCCGTATATGAATCATTTCATTGATGATCCAGTCAATTCTCGCAAGGTTAGTATCGGCCACACCGCATCCTGTTCGTTCTAACAAGGCTCAGCGAGTGTTGTCAAATCGTGCACTCAACAAGCGCAAGGGTGCAATGATGGCTGAAGGAAAACGTTTGAAGGCTCTCAAGGAAGGCGTAAAACCTGGAAAGTCAAGTGACGTTGCAGGACCTAGCCAACCCAAGTCTCGTGTGTTGAATTTTGATTCTTTGGTTCCGACTAGGCCACGAGTTGCTCGACCTAGCCCCCTTGGTATGAGCAGCTGCAAGCTTCCGGATGACAAGTTTGTTACTCCAGCCAAGCCGAATGCGTCGTCTACTCAAACAAGTGGACTTATGGCTGCGCTGCCTAGTCTCTTCACTCATTTCAGCCGACCTTTCAGCGGTCATTCAAGTTCGGCCTCGGCGTCATCAACAAATGCTTACGCTACTCCAAGTTCGTCCGACGTTGCCCCGTCTGATACATTGTCGCTGTCCACAAACATGACTCCACATCAAGCATATGGTCATCACGGATTCGGAGGCTTCGAGACTCCTAGTATGCCAACAATGCCAGATCTCTCGACCCTGCCAGACATGTCAAATCTGACTGAAGTTCTTCATTCTCCAGATTTTCAGGCACACGCACCTATTGATCCTACCCTTTTTGGAAACGGCACACAATTTCGTACCAACGTAGGTTTTGCAGATGTCAATACCCAGGCAACTCCAAGTCGATTGGTCTCTGGAAGCATCTCGTACGACGTCAATGGTCCTACACAATCTGGCAAGGTGACATTTGATGATGATAACCTTAGCCCTATCGACGGTGCTGTCAGCGGTGATGATGATTTCGATGAAGATACCGACGACGGTGAATGGCTTCCTATCTCCAATGGTCGAGATAGTAAGAAGCGTCGCCACTAAATCCGAATCGATCTTTCCTTCGATACGCGCTGTACAGTCACGATTCACGAAATTCACTTCTCCTCCAAATCTTTTGAATAAGATTCGAAACAATGTCTTGTTTAGTGGAGTTCCACGAATCTTCGAAGTGAAACTCGACAAGCGATATCTTCTACCGGTGATACTCACCAGTAGAATTTTTCAGCTGATCTCTTCACTCGATTGATTCTCTATGCGCATGAAACTGATATCATGTTTCCCAAGAAATGCGCGGGACCTATTGGCTATTCCAATCTCAGGATCCCCATTGAAACAACACAATACACAATTGGCTGTTCTTCTTCTTCATCTTTTGGCTTTTCAGATACCCCCATCATGTATTGCAACCTCTCTTTTGTCTTGAACCCTTAAGGGAGCTCCTTACAGAGGATGCATCCTAATTTCCACCCTCCCATCAAAATCAACCCAAATTCATCCACACACAAAAAAAACCCCCCTTCTCTCTTTTTGTTACGAAACACAAAATCAGAACCATATTCATTGCTGGTTTGCTGCGTCTCAGTGTCTCCATCATGTGTAATGAGATTGATACTGGACTTTTGTATTATCTCATGGGTGGTTGGGAGGGTACATGTGACAAAAACACGGAAAATTCAACATACGTTGCTGGCTCAACGGACCTTTGTGACTGATTACCTTAGGTAGATACCTAGCTAGTCAGCGTTAGTAGGGTTAGATAGCAATAACTACCTTACATCTCATCTCGTCTCCTCGAATGTTAATATGGATTTTAGTTGTAGATTGGAACATCGTGACTTTCATTATACATTGTATGATGGGTTATGGGTTATGGGCAGTTTATGTACAAGCTATCTTCCATTGGTGAATGGCTCTTGACGAATATTCGGGTCAAGTAGATCTAGTCTTCAAATCCTCCAGTACCATCCAGTTTATACCTCAAGACTGAAAATTCATACTATAGCCCCCCGTCTTCTCATCCTTCACCATCTTGAAATTCTCCGTACTCAGTCCAAAAGGTTTTAAGATCCCATTCCCCAGCTCCTTCAACTTTCCCATCATTTCCCCCATCTCCTTTTCCTTGGCCTGATTGATCTTCGTCGGCAAATCACGTAACGCCGTTCGAACAGTCTTTAGGTCTGATGGGGGCAGAGAAGAGGAAAGGTAGGCGAGGAGAAACCTGTAGTCTTCTTCGGCCCCGGAGAGGTTTGCCCAGCCGCCGAGAGAGGTGCGGGCTCGGGCACGTCGGAGAAGTGATTTGGAGCGGATTCGAGAGATGGAGCTTTTTAGGGTGTCGGAGATGGTAAGACGTTGGAGGGCTTGAGTTTCATCCTCGTCTTCGGGGAGTTCTATTACTGTGTCATCGGCTGTGGTGGTCTCTTTCTCTTTTGGGCTGTTGGTGTTCTTTCGGACGTTGGGCTTCACCTCTTCGCCAGTATCGTTCTTGTTTGGTTTAGGTACGGGGTCCAAGTTCTCAAGACGGTCTAAGCTTCTCGTCGCGGCATCGACGGCATCTTTCCATTCTTCGAGTTTTATATAGCAAGCTGAGATATTGGATTGGAGCACCGCAATGTCGTAGTCTAGATAATTAGGGCAGGAGGCAAGAGCCTGGTCGTAAGTTGAGAGAGCTTCGGAATATTGTGAAGATGAGAAGAGAGCGTTTGCGCGTGATTTCGTTGCATTTGATTCTGCTAGAAGGGACTATGATACAGGTCAGGAATTAACCTTTAAGGATATGGGGCCAGCGGAGGGATATTGCGCAAAGACGTACAGCTTCTTCTTCGGGAGGGAAACGTGCATCGTGAAATTCTTCGGCATCGGATTCTGAGGCTGCAGACTTTCGACGGGAGGTCTGTTCAGAGTCTTTTCGAACCCCTGCATCACCGGGCATCTCGGTGGCGGACAAGTGGTTCGGTGAATGATTGTTTGGTATTACAGTAGTGCTATACATTCGTCCAAAAAGATTATAAGTTTCTCCAAACACTCGCCAGGAACCTGCGGGGTACGGGTAGTACCATAGTATGTAGGGTAGAGCCGCATATCCCCACATACACTTCTCTTACATCGTACATAATACTGTAATATAATCTTCTCTTATGCACTACTCCTTCTTATTTTCCTCCGGTATTTTTCTTGTTATATAAAGTCCTATTACTTTCCCTCTTGTAACGATCTTATTTCGAGATGGAAGATTTAAGTACGACATTGAAAAGTCTCCTTTACTTTCAATGATGGACGACTCAGAACAAATTGACCAACTTGATCTTCCATTTGACACTATTGAATTACAGTAACTCCACCAAATAACAACACCACAACAGAAAACACCGACTTTTCTATAGAAACGCACCCAAACAGAGACAATGTAAGTTCGAAAAGCATATAAGAGATGACATGCTGACTTTCTTGTAGAATTCGACAAAGTAAAGGCTGAGGTAGACAACACAATCAACTCGAAATGGCCTGAACGGCAGAAACCGCAGCCTCCACAACCATGGACGCCCGACAATCCACTGTTAACGGCCAATGCTCAAAGGATGGACAAGTTCTTTAGATACTTTCGATTCACGGGCCTCATGAAAGTTATAAAAGATATTGCACAAATGGAGAACGACCCGAAGCCACACAGTTCTTGGCAGATGATATTAGACGACACCAAGTTCCCAGACTCGTGGACATGGTATTACCTAAGGACGTTACCAGAAGAAGTGATACCCCGTCGATCAGAAACGATCTTGGCAGATATCTCCTCGAGATGGAGGCCAGTAATGAGGTCCATCAAGCCTTGAAGATTCAACAATACCCCGGGATCTATACTATCATTTTTTCGAGATGGAAGCATACAAGCACGATCTTGAGAAAACACCTTTACTCTCGATAATAGATGACTTAGAATCGAACTGACTCCACCTAGAAATAACATACCGACAACATACAGAGTTAGTTCGAAAAAAATGTAAGAGATTCTTATGCTGACTATCATTAGGACAGAGCTCACGAGCATAAATTCCACTGGCGCATATATGTGGTAGCCGCATTCTTGCTCCTCACTACATTCTTGATGCTCACAAGTCTATTTGCACACATTATGAACATACACAGATCAGGTGTGGAGCGATCACCCTCTATTATATCTTGGGACTTGCGAGAATTCTCACAGCTATCGATAATATGATATGGAACGCTGCAATGGAGGATAAGAGGTTCACATCGATGATATTCTTCACTCTCATCGTCCTTATGCCCACTTCCTCGGAGAGAAAATGAATGAAACATAGGCGGAGATCATAAAAAACCAAACTCTTACCAATGGAAAAGATGTCAAAGGCTATATTGTAGGTATCTCAAAGCCAATCAAAAAGGTACAAAGAATTTGGTTGTTGGTTGCTACGCAATGAATTAAATATTCATATCTCATGGCTTCGAGCTTAGTACTTTTGATGCCTCTGTAACTAGGCGAAAACAGTCCACTTATTAAGAGCTACCAGCTAATAAATACATTATAGATGTTATAATTTTGTACTAGTTTTCGACTTTAACTTTAGGTCTTAGTACTCAACGGATGACTCTAGATACTTGCTTTAAATGACGTTTTGGTGCGGTACGGAAGATTATGCGGAGGCAGAACTATATATTCAACCTCACTTCCGCTGTGAAAAAGCAAGATCGCCTCCCTCTAGCAACTTACTTGCATCTTAGGTGTCGGACGAGTGGCTCCGCTCATCACACCGAATTGACCCATAACAAAAAGACACAGCATAACCTTTTAATATGGTTATATCTGGTTAAGCTAACGCTTCACCACCACCTAGGATGGCATGAACCCATCAATATCAAGTCATATAGCCGTTCTTTGCAATAGCCACAATCGATGACAGCTCTCAGTGGTCATCAGGGGCAAGAGAGATGCTTTCCGTGTGACAGGACAACCACGAAATATTGTGTGCCTTACGATCTACTTTCACCGACCAAACTTGCGTCTGTCTTCGAGTCACATCGAATATCAAAGTCTGTACTACAAGGCGTCAATTTTCAGGTAGTAAGAGAGTATGATGAGCAGTGATATACTCATGTCCCAGAATCGGATGTACCATTGAGCAAATGGTGGTTCATGTGGCCCGTTGAAGACCAGCAATGCCCTTTCATGTGGAATCAGACAACACCAGTGTAATTGAAGATCCGTAGGTGAGCTTTGAGGTGAAACCGACGAGTTTCGTACTTCATTTCATTACCATAACTGATTGACGATTTTTCGGAGATGCTTTTGGTATTCGATGTAGTGATAAGCTTGCACACTACATAGGTTGTCTCTATTATGACTTCCGGTGGAAAACAAACTTGAATCTCTTGTGAACTACGTTTTGTTACTTTCTTACTCATTGTTCAGTTTTCTATGATCCACGCTTTTCTTATAGCATCTTCATCCCTTTCCTCTACTACTTGTCTTCTCTTTCTACCTCCACACTCAATACATCCATCTCATCAATTGCCCCTCAAGAATTTCTAAAACAAAGTCTCGCTATGCCTGACGAGAAGAAGAGCTTTGCTGACCCTCACCTCCTTGATAAGATCGACCGCCTAATCGCCTGCAATGTTGGTGAACATGTTGATCTTCCTCAGCTTGTCGTTGTCGGAGACCAAAGTTCCGGGAAGAGGTATTTCTCTGCCTCAGCGTCCCTTGTACATGCTCACTAATGATATAGCTCCGTTCTTGAAGGTTTAACGGACTTGCCATTCCCTCGATCAAGCGGTCTCTGCACACGCTTTGCTACTCATATCATGTTTCGCCGTGTTCCAGATAGCGGGACATTTGTGTCGATCATTCCTTCTCCGGATTCGTCACCAGAGCATGTCAAACGTGTCATGGCATGCAAGGCAAGTATTGAATCTCTTGACTCTGAGCAGTTCGCGGTGATCATGACAGAGGTTAGTTGCATCTCAGTCAGTTATTCAAGTCTGCTAACAATAAAAGGTCCAAGACGTTATGGGAATCAGTGCCGATACTATCAACGGAAATTCATGTTCGGCTTTCTCTGGTGATATCCTTCGTGTGGAAATTCGAGGTCCTAACGAACCTCATATGAGTGTCATTGACGTCCCTGGAATCTTCAGAGGCACAACTCAAGGTCTAACAACGAAAGCTGACATGATGCTGGTGCGAAACATGGTATTCGACTTCATGAAAGACCCACGATCAGTGATGCTTACCGTCATCCTGCCAACGTGGATATTGCGACGCAGGAAATTCTGGAAATGGCAGTGGAAGTTGACAAAGACGGGCATCGAACCTTAGGTGTCCTAACCAAGCCTGACCTCGTCCCAAAAGGTGATGAACACTCAGTCATCGAGCTCTTGACAGGCAGACGTCACCAGCTCACCCTAGGTTGGAACATTGTGCGAAATCCCAGTCAACAAGAGCTGGAACAGATTCAAAGTTCCACCGACCGTCATGCTATCGAGCAGGCCTTCTTCTTGCGTGAAGGCCCTTGAATAAACTTGATAAAACCAAAGTGGGCATTCGAGCTCTACGTGACCGATTGCAGGAAGTACTCGGGGCTCATATCCGACGTGAATTCCCTAAGGTGCGTCTTTTCCAAGCTGCCTCTTGGATTTTTTGTTTGACAAGTGCTCTAGGTCAAGTTGGAAATCACCAAAATTCTCAGATCCTGCAACGAGAGACTTGACAGCCTTGGCCCAGCTCGCGACACTCCGTCCGAGCAGAGCAAGTTTCTCATGTCGGTAGCAACTCGCTTTTCGCGATTAGTCGATTGTGCTCTATCAGCGAATTACAACAATGGATTTTTTGTTGGCAACGACATTGCGAGGCTTGCGACAAGAGTAGTCCGGCGTAATGAGTCGTTTGCCACGGCCATGGAATTCCTAGGCCAAACATATTACTTCGACGGTCAGTCCATGAACACAATCGAAACAAATGGGGATGGGAACAGCGAAGGATCCCTGGTTTCGCGATCAGAAACCATAAAGCAAATAAAAAATAAGTTGACTACAGAGGGCAAATACAACATCTGCGAGGTTGGCATCCATGATGATTTACACGATATCCTAGATAAGCCAACCACTGTGGCAAGCCCGAACGGAACTAACGTCCTTTCGTGGCTCAGCAGAGTATACAACGGCTCTCGTGGCTTCGAAATTGGCACCTACGACACTAAGTTACTCTCAGCGACAATGAGGGAGCAAACGGAGCATTGGGAAGGTATTGCGTATGGATACATAATTGATGTGATTGGCATGGTCCATGAGTTTATCTGTGCTTCTTTGGCACAACTCTGCCCCGACAGTCGTGTGCAAACGGGTCTCAAGTCCCTACTGATGGAAGACTTGATCCAGAAATACAAGACAGCTCTTGCTAATGTCCAATTTTTGTTGAGGGTCGAGCGTACAGGTACTCCGACGACGATGAATCATTACTTCAATGAGAACCTTGAGAAATGGTAAGCTCGGGTACTTGAATATTAAAACCAAAAGAAGCTAATATCCACAGTCGACAGAACCGCATGAAAGTCTCCTTGAGCAAAGTTGCCATAAATCTTCAAGGCTATGACGGCAACAAGTTCGTGAGGTTGAATGATATTGGAACCACTCAGTCCATGAGTAATGGGAAGTATATGATTCAGGACATCCACGACACATTGCAAAGCTACTATAAAGTGGCACGAAAACGTTTCGTTGACAACGTCTGTAGGCATGCTACAGACTACCATCTCCTCAAAGGAGACGACAGTCCATTACAGCTGCTATGCCCCGACTTGATTAATACCTTGACGGATACACAATTAGAAGAAATCGGTGGAGAAGACATTCCGCAGAAGCGCTTGCGCGCTATGCTCAAGAAGCAGAAGGAGGATTTGGAGGCCGGGCGAAAGATTCTGCGTTAGAGCAAAGGTCAGCTGTGCGCAATGCTATCATATCGGTCTTTATCGAAGCAAGGTTGTCTCAGTGTTGCAATGGCGTGTTCTTTGGGTCCAGCAAGGGCTGCCTTCAAATTTAACCGCCCATTTTCAAATTTGAAGAAACAACAGCAGCTAGATAATGAGTAGTAGAAACTACTGGAGAATGTGGTGGGTCGGACTGGATAGATCCCTGTGTGGCACGCAAACTTTTCATCAAATCTCAGGCTATAACTTCAATCGTCTATGAATTTCACGTAACATGGCGCCTCCCAGCCACTG
Organism: Phaeomoniella chlamydospora; assembly: GCA_001006345.1. Classification (NCBI taxonomy): domain Eukaryota; kingdom Fungi; phylum Ascomycota; class Eurotiomycetes; order Phaeomoniellales; family Phaeomoniellaceae; genus Phaeomoniella; species Phaeomoniella chlamydospora. The sequence goes on along the minus strand of LCWF01000104.1, from coordinate 106,642 downwards.
ACTACTGTATCATGTGAGTGTCCTTAGTTCCGATGTTTCTATGCTCTTGCGTTGCTTTGGAAATCTAAACTTTCCTATCGTGTGTTCCGCACAATCCTGCCGCCCGGGCGGGGCGACTTCACGACGGTAGATATGTTCTCACCATGCTCGTGCTATCGGTTCTTTTATCTTGTTCTAGGTGATGATAACGACATATCACCCCAAGCTAATTAAACATCTTGTTCCAGGCGGGGTTTCGATCTTCCAAGAACACCACTGGCTATTCCAGCCGCCGATCAACTTCCGTGTCGTTGCTCATTCTGGGGGCCATATCCTTGGGCGACTCGTTTCAGCCTCATTGATCCCTGCACGACAACTACTCTGAGTACCACACCCCAGTGTGGTAACAACCCCTTGAACATGATGCCTTTCTTTCAGTCCAATCGAACTTTGCCCAGCAAGCGGCGCGTAGGAACCCCTGCTAGTCTGCTGCTATGGGTACGAAATGTCTTGTAGTTTCCATACTGATCCTCCTGCAAGACTTGAACAAGCGCCGAGACAGTGACAGCGACCGTTCTGCTGCAGGCCTAGTGTATAGCCCAGTGGAGGCCGCCCGAAATCATTGCAGAAACGAACCCATGCTTGGTCTCGTACTTGAGAAGACTAACTAGCTTCATCAATGCGTTGGCTCTGCTATTCTAGAGTGCATGACTGCAACGGTCGGCCGGCCATGGTTAGTACTGTTCACAATGGTCGTCGCACGATCAAATCATTGCCGTCTCGGGCTATGGGGGCCAGGAATAGAAAGAAACACGCCTTCCTGATCGAGGACGCCAAATTGACTGTGCCACTCATATCGCGGCCTGAAGACCTTCTGTAGGTTGTTTTGATCAAGAACTATTTCCATTGATCTTTCTGCTATATCCTTCCTCAAGTTCAACAGACGACGCGACAAGATGACAAATCAGATACAAGATGAGAAAAGTCTCACTGACCCCCATCTCCTTGAGAAAATCGACAAACTCTTCGCCTGCAATGTGGGTGAATACGTTCATTTACCTCAATTGGTGGTTGTCGGCGACCAATCTAGTGGAAAGGTAAGTCATACCCAAAGAGATCATGGCTTCCAGCTCTGACTGAGATCGTACAGAGCTCGGTACTCGAAGGTCTCACTGGTGTCCCCTTTCCTCGTGACAGTCGACTCTGTACCCGTTTCGCAACACAGATCTCTTTCCGTCGGGATCCTGTCCAAAGAACTAACGTCACCATCATCCCTGGCTCAAATGCTAGCGAGGAACATAAGACAACCGTCAAGGCCTTTACTCAAAATGATGTCAGGCTACATGACGTCGCAGCATTTGCGCATCTGATAAATCAAGTACGTTGAAGTATAGTTTTTAAAGAGCATCACTAACAAGGTATCACAGGTCAGAATTGTCATGGGCATTCCAAGAAATGATAGCGGAGAAGCAAGTGGATCAGAAAGCCCATTCCGAAGTGAGACAGAGAGTGAAACAGAGATCGGAGCTCAGCATACAAGTTTTAGCGACGATGTTTTGAGACTCGAGATCTGCGGACCTCATGAGGAGCATTTGACCGTTATTGATGTACCAGGAATCTTCAGGACAATGACTGAGGGTGAGACAACAATGGCAGATCGCGACATGGTCCGTAACATGGTCAACGGATATATGGCAAACCCTAAGTCTCTGATACTTGCTGTTGTTCCAGCATCCGTGGACATTGCTACGCAGGAGATTCTTGACATTGCTGGTCGATACGACCCGCAAGGTATCCGCACGCTTGGTGTTTTGACGAAACCTGATCTCGTCGATGGTGGAGCACACCAGCCAATCTTTGATGTATTAGAGGGCAGGCGCCATAAACTCACCCTAGGATGGCACATTGTCCGAAATCCCGGTCAGAGGGAACTAAACGACCCCGATCCAACCCAAGATCGTCACACCATAGAAAAGGCCTTTTTCCGAGACACCGCGCCATGGAATTCTCTCAACAAAGACAAAGTCAGCATTGGGAAGCTTCGTATAAATCTCCAGAAGATTTTGGCTTCCCACATTCGTCGTGAATATCCAAAAGTCTGTATTATTCCTCATTGAAAGCAACTTGATGGGGAAACTAATTCTTTTTCAGGTAAAAGCTGAGATAAACAAAAGGCTCCAAGATCGCAGAAAAGAACTTCAAGCTCTTGGTACAACCCGTGAAACACCGGGCCAACAAAGAAGCTACCTGCTTGAGATGTCTATGGAGTTTCAAAGACTAGTAGATCTCGCAGTAAGCGCAAAGTACGGTGGTTCGGATGTGTTCGAGGAGCACCCTGATCTCCGTCTTGCCACAGCTGTCGTCTCACGCAACGAAAGCTTCGCAGCCCTTGTGGAAGCAGGCGGCCATTCCTTTTATTTCGACAAAAGTGATACAGTGAAAGAGATTGGGAAATATACTGAAAGTCGAAGATCCAGTTTGGACAGTATGGTCCAAGATTTCGAGACTGCCATCGAACTGGTGGAGATCGCCCCAGGAACAGCGTTTGTCAAAGACCCAGAACAGAATATTCTACCCTGGCTCAAAAAAGTTTTCGAAACATCCCGTGGATTTGAGCTGGGTACTTTCGATGCTTCCGTACTTGCTGTGACTATGCGAAAGCAATCCGCGAATTGGGAGCCACTGGCCAATGGGTACATCACAGATATTGCTACATTGATACAGCATTTCATCAAAGAGCTTCTGCATATAGTCTGTGCTAAAGAGCAGGTCAGAGATTCGCTACTATCAATACTCCATGAGCGCCTTCTCGACCGGTATCGGAAAGCGTTCGACCATGTCCGTTTCGTTCTGAATGTTGAGAGGGATGGTGTTCCGCTCACCGTGAACAACTTCTTCAAGGAAAACTTGAAAAAAGCGTAAGTCCCCCTAAGGCTAGCACTTTAGAGAAGACGGTGACTAATCTTCTGAGCTTAGTCGTCAGAGAAGAGTCCGTGTTGCAGCTAGAGAATTTTCCTTCTCATTACAGAACACTCAACAACAAGTTGTCAGCTTGGAGGAAATTGTCAGGGCACATCCTTTAATCAATGGGGACCACGTCGTCCGCGACATCCACGATATCCTCCATAGTTATTATGAGGTGGCGCGCACCCGGTTCGTTGATACCATTTGCATGCAAGGTGCAGCATATCATCTGGTTACTGGACCAGATACCCCACTGAGAGTATTCTCTGCCAGATTCGTTACTAACATGACAGACGACGAGCTTCAGGATGTAGCTGGGGACGACGCTTTGATTAGAGCGAATCGGGCAGCTTTGGAAAAGGAAATTGCAGATTTAGAGGCGGGCAGCAAGATCATTCTATGAATGTATGCTTTGGACACCACTGTTACGATCAGAGGTGTTTCTTTCGAATATTGTACCTTGTTTTCTTGCTCATAGTCTCTTTTGTCTGTATGAAGTACCAGTCGCATATGATATCATAGCACGGCTCTACAATGAATTTGCTGCATTGTTATAGAAAATGGATTGTGATATACTGGAAGTTGATGTAATTACATAAGTTAATTGGTATTTAGGCAAAAATATTTTGACCTGAGACCGCAGATATCCGCCATATCGGTATCCACTCCTCGTAATTGATTTCGCTCACACTTGCGACGAACGCAACTGTACATATGTATTGCGAGTTTTAAGTAGCGCATAAAAGTATCTCTATACCAGCATAGAGGTTGCCATTCATACCGTCTCTGCCATGATTCTCAGCATTCCCACCATGGCGCCTCGAACAGAGTATGCCCCTCTCCTCCGCGGTCCCTCTTCTATGCTATCCCTGGCCCATTACTAAGGACCCGTCAGCTTCCCTCCAATCCGGGCCTGTCTCTTCGACATGGACGGACTCCTCATAGATAGCGAAGACCTATACACACACTGCACGAACGCCATTCTCCACGAATACTCCCGCCCATCTTTACCGTGGTCGATCAAAGCGCAACTCCAAGGCCGACCTGGCCCCGCGGCTGGCAAGATCTTCCACGAATGGGCGCAATTGCCCATCACGCGCGACGAATTCATGACCAAAGTCTCGAAGATCCAAGAAGTCGAGTTCCGCAAATGCAGTTTATTACCAGGCGTATCGAAATTACTGACCGATTTGAAATCGACCGAAGGCAGAGGGAAAGACGGCGGAGAAGTCCATATCGCGGTCGCGACGAGCAGTCATAAGAGGAATTACGAGATCAAGACCGAGCGGTTGAAAGATACTTTTGATTTGTTTCCGGAAAGCCAGGTTGTCAAGGGAGATGATGACAGGATTCCAAAGGGAAGAGGGAAACCGTTGCCAGATATTTATTTGTTGGCGCTGAAACTGGTAAATGAGGAGATCGCAAGGAGAGGGACGGGGGAGCCGGAGATCAAGCCGGAGGAATGTTTGGTTTTTGAGGATAGTGTGCCGGGGGTCGAGGCGGGGAGACGGGCGGGTATGAGGGTCGTTTGGTGTCCGCATGGGGGTCTCTTGCAGGAATATAAGGGAAGGGAGAAGGAGGTGCTCGCAGGGAGGATGGGGGAGCATAAAGAAGAGGAATTGGAAAGTTCAGGCGCTCAGGGTCTTCCTGGGAGTCCGGGACATGTGGGGGAGGTGAACGATGGGTGGGCGGATTTGGTTACGAGCTTGGAAAATTTTGATTATGAGAAATATGGCATTAGACTATGAATTAGGAAGGGTTCGATTAATGCACAAGGCTTGCATAGATCTTGAGGAAGGGGATTTAAAGGGGAGTCGTCAGAACAGACTAGGACGATTACTATCCAGAAGCATGGATCAGTGGTGTTCTCTCGGATGGTTCAGGCACGCCATCTGCTTGCTCGCGTTCAGGTGCGGCAGCTTCTCTGGCTGATTTGATGTTGCTCAGCTCAAAAAAGATACCCATGCATAGCAAGGTTCCTTGTAGACAACCAGTTACTAAATAGATACCCCATGCACTCCATCCTGAACGACCTAGACGGGCTGCAAGACTGGCGGCCCATACGAAGCTTCCCGGCGTTTGAATGCACATCATCGGAATACTGAGGCTGCCCACGGCTTTAAGTCGGAATGTGGTATAGATCTGGGGAAAGTATTGGATCGCAGCAAGAATCGTTGATAGAACTCCGAGAAGACTGGCCCATGCTTGAAGACTTGATGGGTGTAAAATGATGAAGTAGGCTGAGAGAATAAAAGTTAGAACTGCATGAACCAAGCAGATGGCTCCAACAGCGAGAGCCGTTTTTACTGAAGGGTTCCTTGGATCGGGGGTCCCGTCGATTTCGGCTTCTTTTGGACGAGGGAAGAAGACTAGGAACAAAAGCACACTGAAAAGTATCAGTCTTACGTATTCAGATAACTAGATGGTTGAATCTTTACTGACATCAAGGTGAAGCAAGCCCACTGAGATCCGACCTGTGCCATCCCGAGGAGCCCAGAGAAACAGGCAAAGCCACTAATATCTTTACAGCAGCCAAGATCTGCTCTGCTTTGTGGTAATGTCAAAATGTTGGCAAAGGCACATGTCGCTGAGACCTCGCCTAATAAGACAAAGTATGGTGACAGGCCAAAGGATGTCCTATGGCGGATGATTCGATAGTGTTGTGGAAGATACGAGAGTAATATCCCGCATAAGATGAAGCTGAAGGCAAGTAAGCAACTGTTCTCTTAGCCGAGACCACTCATGGACCTACAGAGAGATACCAAAGTTGGCTTTACTGGGATGGGAGAGTTCGACACAACGGGGTTCGAGGGAATCCATATTGGAGACCCTATTGCGGTGATCGACCGGTGTGGTCTCTTTATGCCGATGGATGAAATGAAAAGAATGGATGGTGAGAAGATGCTGGATTTAGCATATATCGTGACCAGACATTCTCGTCTCAAGCGATAATGTCACCTGCAGACTGTCGGTCTTCGAGCTAGTGAATACAGGCTGTGGTCTTATGAGGATGGGAGATGATGTTGTAAGGTAGATCGGATTGCCGATTACAGTATGGTGGTTGCCTAGGTCGGCAAGTAGTGGGCGCTTAGTCCGAAAGTGCTACTGCAATTAGTGTACAGTACTACTGTATGTCATTATGTACCGTAGTTGAAGAGGGACCCTTAGGTTTCTGGCACAACAGCAAGCAAAGAGGGGATACGAAGTGGCGGGACAGCGACAGTACTGTAATAAGTAACTGTACGTTGACCGTCACCAACGCTTATAGCTGTTCTGATGCAACTCATTCGCGAACCTTCGTCACTTACCAAGCAACCGATTACTGTGCATTCAAACCCTCTACTTGTATAAGGTACTCCTGGCCATCTTTCCCTTGATCCACTATCTCTAACGTCTGCACCTGATCTGTTTCAGTCTTTCAACCATCAGAACTGTCGTGCCGTAGTTGACGACCTTTCTTGACGATTATCTGCTTAATTTTCGACCATCCAGCTTGTTGCCCGCGGTTTCCAACTGATCACTGCTTAGAGCCATACCACAGGTTGTGCTTGTAACAGATACCCCTTCTACTGGTCTTGCGCTTCTCGTGCAAGGCCACCCTTTGAACAGTCACAATTTCACCTCACAAAATCGAAGAGCTACCGACTGTCAAACTGGGTCACAAACGCAAAGCGTCCGAAGACGAGCCTTCCCGACCGGAAAAGAAGATCATGACGGAATCTACGAGCATGGATGTCGACAAGACATCGGAGCTGGTTGAACAGGTCAAGCAAGGTGATATTGACGAATCACTGTACAGCAGACAGCTGTACGTTCTGGGCCATGAAGCTATGCAGCGCATGAGCAAGTCTAACATCCTAATCGTCGGCTTGAAAGGTCTTGGTGTGGAAATTGGTAAGGCTTAATCGAATTTTTTAGATATCATGACCAGCTGACGGACTTCAGCAAAAAATGTTGCCCTCGCCGGTGTCAAGTCGATGACTCTATACGATCCCACTCCGGTCTCGATTGCCGACTTGTCCTCGCAGTACTTCCTCCACGAATCCGACGTTGGCAAACCCCGCGCCGATGTGACTGCCCCACGGGTAGCCGAGCTAAACCCATATACGCCCGTTGAAGTACACAAGTTACCATCATTGGTGGATGGACTGGATTCTTTGAAGGCATTCCAAGTGGTCGTTCTTACAGGGACAACACTGAATGACCAACTTGCTATCTCCGAGTATTGCCATGATAATGGGATCTATGTGATCATCGCAGATACTTTTGGTCTCTTTGGGTACCTCTTCAATGATTTTGGGAAGAACTTTACGGTTGGTGACGCTACCGGAGAGAACCCTGTCAATGGCATTGTGGCAGGCATAGACAATGAAGGGTTGGTTTCAGCTCTGGACGAGTCGAGGCATGGCTTAGAAGATGGCGACTTTGTCACATTTACAGAAGTCAAGGGCATGGAAGGTCTGAATAATGCTGCTCCAAAGAAGGTCACGGTCAAGGGTCCTTATACATTTTCAATTGGTGATGTGTCCGGCCTGGGTGATTATCAAGGTGGTGGACTATTTCAGCAAGTGAAGATGCCCAAGTTCATTGATTTTCAACCATTGAGCGAACAATTGAAGAAACCAGAGCTCATGGTATCAGACTACGCAAAATTCGATCGTCCCCAGCAGTTGCATGTAGGCGTTCAAGCTCTCCATCGATTTGCAGATGCCCATAAGAACATCTTGCCAAGACCACACAATGCTGCTGACGCGAAAGAAGTTGTCGAATATGCTAAGGAGATCATCAAAGCCGATGGTCTTGAGCTTGAAGTGGACGAAAAATTGATAACCGAGCTTAGTTACCAAGCTACCGGTGATCTTAGCCCAATAAACGCTTTCTTTGGTGGTCTCGCGGCTCAAGAAGTTCTGAAGTCTGTTTCAGGAAAGTTCCACCCTGTCCTTCAGTGGCTGTATTTCGACTCTTTGGAATCACTACCTACTTCTGTCCAACGTTCAGAAGAGCTTTGCAAACCTCTCGGTTCTAGATATGACGGTCAGATCGCTGTATTTGGCAGGGAATTCCAAGAGAAGATCGGCAATGTCAAAAACTTTTTAGTCGGTGCTGGTGCAATCGGTTGCGAGATGCTTAAAAATTACGCCATGATTGGCCTGGCTACTGGTGCGAAAGGGTCTATAGCGGTTGCTGATATGGATACAATCGAGAAGAGTAATCTGAACCGACAGTTCCTATTCAGAGCGAAGGATGTTGGGAGAGCAAAAAGTGAGACTGCGGTAGCTGCAGTCGAACTTATGAACCCTCAACTTAAATCGAAGATTACTTGTATGAAGGATCGTGTTGGTCCCGAGACGGAAGGGCTTTACAATGAAAACTTCTGGCAAGGCCATGATCTCGTCACAAACGCTCTGGACAATGTTGAAGCTCGTACATATGTGGACCGCCGTTGCGTCTTCTTTATGAAGCCTCTTCTCGAGAGCGGCACACTTGGTACTAAGGGAAACACTCAGGTCATTTTGCCGAAACTGACCGAGTCATATTCAAGTTCTCAAGACCCTCCAGAGGTCTCCTTTCCCATGTGCACGCTGAAAAGTTTTCCCAACAAGATCGAGCACACAATTGCTTGGGCCAGAGAGCTTTTCCAGCAGTATTATGTCGGACCTCCTGAGACTTGCAACCAGTATCTCAGTCAGCCAGACTACATCAATACCACTCTAAAAGCACAAGGAAATGAGAAGATAACTCTGGATACGCTTCACGAGTTCCTTGTCGCAGAAAAGCCTTTGACTTTCGAAGACTGTGTAGTGTGGGCACGCCAACAATTCGAGAGACAATACAATAACGCTATTCAGCAACTCTTGTACAACTTTCCAAAGGACTCCAAGACATCTAGCGGCCAACCATTCTGGTCAGGCCCAAAGCGTGCGCCAACACCATTGAAGTTTGACCCTGAAGATCCAACACACATGGGGTTTGTCATTGCAGCAGCCAACCTTCATGCTTTCAATTATGGCGTCAAGTCTCCCTCAACCAGCAAGGGCTACTACCGCAAGATCCTTGATGACATGATCATCCCCGAATTCAGCCCAGATGCAAACGTCAAAATCAAGGCAAACGACGCGGACCCAGACCCTGAAGAAGGGCCAGCTGCTAGAGCCGAAGGCGAGGATTTGCAAAAGGTTGTCGATTCACTTCCAAAACCAAAGGATCTTTCAGGATTCCGTCTTACTCCCGTCGAGTTTGAGAAGGACGACGATACTAATCACCACATTGATTTCATCACTGCTGCTAGCAATCTCCGTGCTCTGAACTACGACATTCCGGTTGCTGACAGACATCAGACCAAGTTCATCGCCGGAAAGATCATTCCAGCTATCGCGACGACCACATCAATGGTGACTGGCTTGGTGATTTTGGAACTTTTCAAAATCATCGATGGTAAAGATGATATCGAACAATACAAGAATGGCTTTGTCAACCTTGCGTTACCATTCTTCGGCTTCAGCGAGCCAATTTCGAGCCCGAAGGGCAAATATCAAGGCAAGAACGGCGAAGTGGTTATTGATAAACTTTGGGATCGATTCGAAGTCGAAGACATTCCTCTTCAACAATTCCTTGATGAGTTCGAAGAGAAGGGTTTGAGTGTTACAATGATTAGCTCTGGTGTTAGCTTGTTGTATGCAAGTTTCTATCCTCCTTCAAAGGTCAAGGATAGACTTCCGCTCAAGTAAGTGAATTCTGGTTCATGATGAACGCCCTTCTTGCTGACATCGTTCTAGATTAAGCCAATTGGTCGAAACAGTTTCCAAGAAGCCGATACCCTCGCACCAGAAGAATGTGATCTTCGAAATCACGGCAGAAGATACAACAGAAGAAGACGTCGAAGTTCCGTACGTCATGGTTAAGCTTGCGCGTTAACGTGGATTTCAATATTTCACGTCAGGAAATCGGATTGAACACAGTTAGTGTTTTCGAACTGCAAGATGAAGCTTCATCTGCAAAAGGTGGCACCATCCAAGCAATGAGTATATGACCGGGAGCCAAGGGGTTTTAAGCAAGGGCTTTTTAGACCTCCAAAAGGGCAAGTTATTAGCCAAATTGTGACATAGATTGAGCGGTATGCATACATCATAGGAAGGGCAATGCGACCGCATCAACTGTGGTCTATTGCTCGCCTCTTACACCACAAACCGTTTGTAGATGAATTATAGAGCAAACACGAACCATCATGCAGCGATACTCTGTTACCCCTATTCCGCTATTGACGTAGGACACTCTCTGACACTACGATTAGATATTGAGGGAGGGCATTTTGGTCACATGTAGGTAAACTATAGATTTTCGTACAGCTATCGAGTACATGTGTATGTACTAAGATGTTCTTTCGTAGAGATTGATGAAATGCCCAAGATACACAAGCCACAAACAGGAGATTCTGTAATAAACCGCCAAGCCTGCAGATTGCCTTCAATTCAAGCTGCCATTTGGCATTACACAAACTTTGTTCACACTGAACACCAACACCAGTAGTGAAAGTTCCAAAAGTACAAGTGGTTTGCAATTGTCATGAACGTTTTAGCTCCATTCGTTTTCTTCAGCAGGTGTTTGGTCAACCGTGTGTAGAACCTGCAAATGGTGGAACGCTACCGTTACTTGGTGCAAGAGAAATAGGCAGCATAGCGACCTCTTCTCTTGCCCGCCTACATCTGGGGGCCGCAATATCGCTGCCTCGACCTTGCTTAATCATAGATACGTCAAGCTGGTTCATCTTGTTCCTAACCGCCCAACATGCCAGCATTCACGGAGGCGGATACTATTCGTGTCCTCGTTGCTTCAGACAATCACGTCGGCTACAACGAACGCGACCCAATACGAGGCGATGACAGCTGGAGGAGCTTCCATGAGGTTATGCGTATTGCCAAAGAGAGAGATGTCGATATGGTCTTGCTGGCCGGAGATCTGTTCCACGAGAACAAACCATCAAGAAAATCCATGTTTCAAGTCATGCGTTCTCTGCGAATGAATTGCCTTGGAGACAAACCTTGCGAGCTACAATTTCTCAGCGATGCCAGCGAAAACTTTCCCGGAGCGTTCGATCACGTCAACTACGAGGATCTAGATATAAATGTTGCAATTCCCGTCTTTTCGATTCACGGCAATCATGACGACCCATCCGGTGAAGGACATCTGGCAGCATTGGATTTACTTCAAGTATCTGGCCTTATAAATTACTACGGACGAACGCCAGAGGCCGACAATATTCATGTCAAGCCTCTTCTAATGCAAAAGGGTCGAACCAAGCTTGCCCTCTATGGCATGAGCAATGTCCGGGATGAACGCCTGTTCAGAACTTTCAGAGACGGAAAGGTTAACTTCTATCTACCTAGCACGCAAAAAGATGACTGGTTTAATCTTCTGGCTGTGCATCAGAATCATCACGCTCATACGGAAACAAGTTATTTACCAGAACATTTCCTCCCAGAATTCATGGACCTCGTTGTTTGGGGTCATGAACACGAATGTGAAATCGACCCACGACTCAACCCAGATACCTCATTCAGGGTCATGCAACCAGGCTCGTCTGTTGCCACATCGCTGGTACCAGGCGAAGCAAAGTCCAAGCATGTTGCTATCCTTAGTATCACGGGTAGGGATTTCACTTCGGAAAACGTACGACTGAAGACGGTTAGGCCATTTGTCATGAAGGAGATAGCGCTTCAAGATGACCCGGCGATGCGTAAGATCTCAAGGAAAAATCAAAACCGTGCTGAAGTTACCAATTACCTAGTGAAAGTTGTTGAACAGCTTATCGAACAGGCAAAAGAAGAGTGGCTCGAGACAAGAGAACCTGGGGATGAGGACGAGGACGAGTCTTCTGAACCCCCCTTACCTCTGATAAGACTCAGAGTCGAAATATCAGCTCCAGAAGGTGGAACCTTCGACGTCGAGAACCCTCAAAGATTCTCGAACAAATTTGCAACACGCGTGGCAAATACTAATGACGTGGTACAATTTTACCGGAGCAAGAAGAATCTCAATATCCTCAAAAAGGTCAAAGCCGACGATCTCGCAAGTGAAGAAGCAATGTCACATCTAGAAGGTCTTGACATTGTTCGGATCGAGAAACTAGTCCGAGAATTCCTTGCTGCCCAGACATTGACCATCTTGCCACAGAACACGTTCAGCGACGCAGTAGGTCAATTCATAGACAAAGACGACAAGCATGCAATGGAAGCGTTCGTCAACGATTCACTCTCAAACCAGGTAAAGCATCTCATGGCACTTAATAAGTCCAAAGCCGGTGATGACGACGATGATGATCTCGAAGACGAAGAGGAGGAGGACGATCTCTTAGAGAGAATGGGCCAATTCAGAAGTCAGCTAGAAGTTATGTTTGAGAAAGGTCAGGTGAAACGACCCAAAACGAGGAAGTTCAAACCGAAGCCAGACTTTTGGGACAGCGATTTTGAGGGCCATTGGGAAGATCAACCAGGTTCACTTCTGATTGAGGATGGGGATGGCCTCTCAAGTCGACTGAGTGATGAGGAAGAGCCCGGAACGAGAGGCTCTCGAAATACTACACGAGGTTCTACAACTAGAGCCCGAGGTGGTCGCGGACGAGGGAGGGGTGCCGCTTCATCCAGCACCACCACTACATCAACACGCAAGCCTGCAGCAACATCCAAGAAGAAAACAGGAACATCGACCACCGGCCGTTCCGCTGGAACTCGCAACACAAAACGTCGACGTCTCACCTCTGACGAAGAAGATGAAGAATCCTACCCCATCGACCAAGACTCCGACGACCCCGAAGAGCCCTTTTCCATTGCCTCATCAGATCATGACATCCCCATGCGCGACGAGCGCCTCTCAGCCTCTGACGACGATGACGGAGAAGGCCTTTTCATCCCCGATAACAAGAAACCAACAAAATCGAGCTCCACACGCTCAGCAGCCCAAACCCGCAATTCCCGCAAACCTCCCACCACAACCACTACCCGCAAAGCCACGGCTAGTACCAATGCGAGAACTCAAAACCCTCCCCCAACAGCCAAACAATCCACTCTGAATTTCGGTGCAAGTCAAGCCAGCGTCCTCGGAGGATTAAGCCAGAGTCAAAGCTTAGGCTCCAAAGCCAGTATCTACAACAGTCGATCTGGAACAGGAACAGGAACAGGAACTTTGAGCAATAGAAGAACAAATGGGAAAGTCGAAGTCATTGAAGATGATGATGACGATGACGCTTTCGAATCTGTGCCACCGAGTTCGAGTGTGAGAAGTCGAAGAAGATAGCTCGATAGATATACGGAATGAGATCCTCCTTACTTACTTCCTCACTTGACCGATTGTTACAGTGAAGCGATGATGAAAGGCGAGGTAATTAAAACGATTACTTCGGTAGGACATGTATAATACTAATGACCATAAACAACACCAATTTCCTTGCATCACAGACATAAATTAACGTTATATGTAACTAAGTTAACTATAACATTACATAAACTAAACATTACTCATTCCTCTCGAACTTAACAACCCTATTGCAGTGATCTATTTGAGATGAGATGGGATAGTGAACTGTATATCGACTGCTAATTACTGTATCATGATATAACTAGATATAAATATAAGTTAAGTTGACTTAATCAATTCAATGGATGGGTAAAGAAAGTAAACTACAGTACCTATATGTTAAGTAGTATTTACCTACTATACTATGTCCTAAGGACTTGGAAAGAAACAGACAGGAAGGGGGATTCTGTATGTAGATAGATAGATAGATTAAAAACCTTTCAAGTTAATTAATTAAGATGAAAGGGGAGGGGAGGGGAAAGGGGTTGTGAATCATGATTAAAGGTTTTTTGGAAATAAAATGAATGAATGGATGATTGAATGAATGAATATCATTCTGGACTTGATTAAATAATACTGAGGAAATCTTCTTTTCATGTTCATGATCTTATTGATTGATTAACAGATGTTGGGAGCATTATCAATTAAGTAAATAGACTAATCTTACAAGCCGTCTGATTTGCTAACTCCCAAATATCCGCCATATCATTTCCCATCCTTAGCCTTCTCGACCGCTGCCTCCACGGCCTCGACTTCCGTGCTCTCGGGTAAAATATCCGGTATTGGACCCACTGGTGTGATACTGAATGGATTGATCTGTATATGACTCTTGGTGTAATGTTTCTTGATATGTTCGAATTGTGTGGTTTCCTTGAAGGCGGGGACGTTCCAATAGAGATATTTCATCCAGCGATGGATTGCGGGGTATCCGGATCGGATGTCTTTGAGGTTACATTTGAAGTGTTGGACGTAGACGGGATCGAAACGAATGATGGTGGTGAAGAGTCGGATGTCAAGTTCCGTGAGGTGAGGGCCAAGGTAGTATGGACCGGGACTCTTGGGGGAGGAAAATTGAGTGCGGAGGTGGGATTCGACGCGGTCGAGGGATTTGAAGAGGGTGACGACGTTGCGTTCGTATGCTTCTTGGCTAGTTGCAAAGCCAGACTTGTAGACGCCGTTGTTGATGTCGTTGTAGGTCCATTCGTTGGTGGACTCGATTTCGGAGCGGAGGGACTCTGGATAGAGGTCGAGATTTCGCGCATGAGAGTCGGGAGGAAGGAGAGAGTCGAAGCCATGGTAAAGCATGCGGATAATCTCGGAGGATTCGTTGTTTACGATGCGTTTAGTTTTGGTGTCATAAAGGACTGGGACAGTGAAGCGGCCTTCATAATTAGGTTCGCTTTCATAGTAGATGTCTTGAAGATGGGTGAAGTTCGGATGGATTGGGTCGGGTCCTGCATTGTCGCCCGGTATCTCGTCCTTTTTTGCAAACCGCCAACCTGTGGATGCGGATAAGGTTGCATGAACATGAACAATCGGAGAAAATGTCCGTACCTTTCTCCAGCATCTCCCAATGAACAGATGTTATTCCAATGTAATCTTGTAGGCCCTTCAAGTTCCGAGTGATCAATGTTCGATGCGCTGAGATAGCTGTCAGTTCGAGTCCTAGTATTTAGCGATAGGACCCACCCCATGGACAAGCATAGCTGACATAGAGGTGATATCTCCCCTTCTCAGGCGGATACCTCGCACCAGATTCAGTTGATATCGTATCGCGAAACTTAGACGTCCCACGTTTGAACTCGCCCGTCTTGTCTTTGGGATCAACCCAGTCGGTGATCTTTCTTTTGACCTGTCGATTGGGTAAGTTAAAATCGAACTGAACCTTGCGACCTGTAGGATAACGAACCTCAGACATGGTTGCGGGACCAGAAGAGAAGCTCCGGTTTGATAGTGGAAATGTTAGTTGTGACAATAGAGGCCTTAGTCTAGGGAAAGCCAGTGACATGAAGTTCTTCGACTTTGTTCGGGTTAGAAGGTTGAGGGAAAGAAATCGGACAAGAGGGTAATTAATAACAGTTCACTTTCGCTGTCAAATGGTGAATGCTCGACCCCATTGGTAGGACTGATTTGAAAGCCCTTAGAAATGATGACGATTGCGGAGTTGCACGCCCCGCTGAAATTTAGCCTTTCGGACGAGATCGTGACCAAGAGCTGACTAAGCATTGAATGGGATGATGATGGAATGGAGTGCCAGGTCCAGCAACATCTGCACGCACGACAACCATAGGGCCAGATTTGGCACTTGACGAACGCATGTAAAACATCACCGATGTCCGCATCAGGTCCATTGTCTGCATTCTCTTATTGAAGCAAGTAATGCATTGCAATGCATGATGGTATAAATCATTGGGAAAAGGAGAAATAGCTTTATTATACTTGCAGATACTATGAAGGTATTGTAGTGCCAGAGATATCGACGCCTAGCCCAGCCAGCCATGCCTGGCGTGATCATGTAGTTGGTGCTTTCAATTTGCTGTCCCGTTGGATCATTTACTGCGAAGTCCCAAGCAGCTAGGATCAAAAATTTCCTTCCTATGCTCCGTTCTTCCAAACAAATCTTCGTTCTAAAGGCTTCCCTTGTAAGCTAAAGCTGCGAAGCGTGCTGTATTTAGAATAGTGGATGGTCCTATCATCCTTGCGCTCATTCGTTCCTTACACGCTAACTTCAACACGTCCCTCATTACCCGGGCCACCCTTGGCCAGAGATGGCAGCAGGTAGGTGATATCATCCCATGGATGTCTGTAAAGACCAGTGCGTAGTCTCTTCTGATCCAGGAAATGGGCAATGAGACCAATGGAACGGCCGAGCACGAAGAGACCGTTCAAGACACCCATCTTGAGGTAGTCCTCGGCCTCTTCAGGCGAGAAAGCACCGCAGTTGCGCATCAAGTCCACAAAGCAGACAGCGACACAGCCGTCAACGTTAAGAATCAAGTTGTCTTTCTTGGAGGTGGTGACAGTCTCAACTGCAATAGCGTAGTCAAGCAGCTTGTGGGATGCGAAGTTCTTCAAGACATATTCCTTGACAAGCTCGACACGAAGATCAGGGTTTTGTCTTGACTTAACACGGTGACCAATGCCAGGAACTATATCTTGTTAGCAGTTGCGTCGGATCTTGAAGCGCGAATCAACTTACTCAGCTTGTTCTCCTTACGCATAGTGTCAACGAATTCTCTTGGGCTGAGGCCCTTGTCATAGGCCTTGGTGAACTCTTCGGCCGCACCATCTAGGGCACCGCCGAATCTCGATCCGATTGTCAAAAGACCGGCGACCAGAGAAGAAATCAGATCTTTTCCAGCACGAGTGGTGATAATGGTGTTCATGGCACCAGACACGGCTGGACCGTGGTCGGCGGTCAACATGAGAACCATTTCGAGGAATTTGCTGGCATAAGTCGGGAGACGGCGACGGAACCACAACAGAGACATGACACCACCAATACCGATGTCTTCTCTGAAAACATCCGAGATCGGCATACCCGCGTAAAGCAATTCTTGACCACGGTCATCGGAGATGGTGGAGATGAAAGCAGCTGGCTTTCGGATAAGACCAAGCTCCTGGGCCCAGGAGTAATCGATAGGAATCTTGGGTGGAACAGGCTCTGGAGCTGGCTTGATGGTGCCCTCCTGGACCAGCTTCTTGTAGACAGCGGCGAGAGTGGCTGGCATTTCCTCAAATGTGTCCGGAACGTGGAAACCGGCCTCTTTCATAGCCTTGTTCTTCATGACAGCAGTCTCGAGCTGGGAGTTGGCTGAAGCACCTGCGTGACCAAATTGGACTTCGGTCTTGAACATGCTGGCGCAAGTACCGATAGCCCATGCGACAATTGGCTTTGTGATTTGGCCGCCCTTCACGGCCTCGATAACCCGGTACTCCTCGACACCACCGACCTCACCTAGAAGCAAAAGGATCTTGCATTCTGGATCTGCTTGGTATCTGAGAAGGTGGTCAATGAAAGAGGTGCCAGGGTATCTGTCACCACCAATCGCCACACCCTCGTAGACACCATCGGTGGTTTGTGAGACGATGTTGTTCAACTCGTTGGACATACCGCCGGACTTTGAAACGTAACCGACCGAGCCCTTGCGGTAAAGCTTGGATGCGACGATGTTGTCCATCATACCACCGGTGTTACCGATCTTGAAGGCACCGGGTTTGATACCACCAACTGTAGCTGGACCAATGATTGTAACACCCTTGGCCTTTGCGGCTACCAAAATCTCACGTGCTCGCTGTCCAAGCTGTTAGTGTTTTGAGCAGTATAGTCCAGCGCATAGTGCTTACTCTTTCGGGAACGCCTTCTGCGATGATGGCAATGGCTCTAATTTGAGGATATTCGAGAAGCTCCATGGTAGAGCTGTAGACTGATCGAGAAGATGCGAAGTTGACAACAGTGTCTACATCAGAGTGCTTGGCGAATGCCTTGTCCACGTCTTGATATACGGGGAGGAGTGTTTCCCGGGTACCCCAGTACATCTTGGAGACGAATTGGCCGCCGAATGTGTAGATGATGCCCGCAACTGATGGAGTGCTTCTCTTGCAAATGAAGTCGAAGTCCAGCATGCCTTGTACAGCTCGGGGCTGCATACCACTGCACCAATTGAGTCAGCTGAAGCTCTGCGACGACTTTTGGTTGCGACTTACTAGACAAAGCATCTGGTCTTATTGTGGAAAAGAGTGTGTGACAGAGGGCTCAATGTTCTCGAGGGAGCCTGGAATCGAGCAATGTTGTCGTTGGCAGCGATATTGCCGCCAGGGGTAGAAGTGCCATTGGAGGCCGATGGCGCACCGTTGGCTTGAGGAATAGTAGCAGGCATTGAAGGTGATTCGGGAGGTGATGTCTGAGGTGATGCTTGAGCTTGCTTAATGCCCATAATGTCAGCGGATTAAATAAACCGATCTGTGAAAGATGTTGCCAATTGATTTCACGGTGTGAGGATGAATAACTGGCGAGGTAGAGGGAGAGGGGAGGGAATTGGAAACACAGCTTTGAATGGGTATGGGTGAGATAGCACTTACAGGCCCGATATGCCAGGTATGGAAAGGTTGGACCGGACAGGAGGGAGATGGGCAGAATTGGGAAGTATACCACGTCGTGGCTAGTGGTGAATGAGGTTGGAAATGGTCAGTCAAGATAGAAGGTGATGGTGTTGCGCTCTTTCGGTATTGTTGTTGGGAAGGACAAAGGGTCGGTCGGGTGCTTGATCAACGGTGTTCGGTTGCTCCACGCCAGAAGCTCACAAAATTTCCCTGACGGATACAGACCACAACTTTTTTTGGGGCGGTATGGAGCTTTAGCTTGTTCCCATACCCTGAATTTTGCTGATTGCTACAGTACCCTCCTAGATCGCACTTTAGGTTCCTGTTGAGAGGGGGAAAGCGGTGGAAAATGGGTGAGACAGAAAACAGGTAATTACGATACAGCTAATAATTGGGCTGATGAAAGCAAAATCAGTCAGGAAGGTTGAGCACTACAATTTAGTGGTTGTCCCCCTAAGATCGACAATTAAAGGCCCGAACATCCCTGTCAAATGGCCCCATTTAGTGAGTAGCGAAGCTCTGGGAAGACTAACCAGAGTGACCAGTACCTGATCTTCAACAAACTTGGCTAGAAAAGCCACTCCGATAGATTCGGATGTTCCTCCTTGATCATAAGGCCACTGTTTGCCCTGGGAACCACGGTGACTGTATACATAGTACTCTGTAGTGCTCCGGATACAGACTACCAACACTGGAGTTTTCGTTTTGGTCAGCGGTCGTATGCCTGCAATCGAGATTTCCTTGCTCAGCTTCAGCGGTCCACGGACTTTGTTCCGCTGCTTCAACAAGAATACAGAGTAATCATCGATGTTATGGTGTGTAAGAAAATCCAAGACCATAATTTTAGAATCTCACGGAGTCCGGCCTCGGACAAGATTGACAGCTATACTTGATGATACTACTCTGTATGTACATGTAGAATGCCACTGACTTCCCTGCCAAATCAGGAGGTATTGTACGGTCTCATTTGTCGCAAAGAATGGCCTGCTTCCTACCCCGAGAATGCACCTTTTGAGGATTGCTCGAAGACGCATGAGGTTCAAACAAGACAAATAGGGGAGAATTACGACCTTCTTGGAAGTTAGCCGTGAAGTCTTATCTTCATACAGTTTACTCCCTGGCTCAACCTTTGGTCGTTTGCGGCAAGACCGACATGAGAGACGAGGTCCAGGGCTGTCTGACGACTCCCGAATGCAACGCAAAGTACTGTACATGTACCATCCCGTAGCAGATCTGCTGTACCCCCCCATGCCTTATCGCCCGTACAGACTGTCGAATACAGTGAAGGAAATATCATGATTGATGAGATCGACGTCGACTAAGATATCCGTACAGCACTAAAGTCTGCAGCGATGACCGATAAGTATGCGCCACGACCTACCATATCGTACTATGTAGCTGTACACAAAGACTATCTATCACTAAGGAGGAAATCAACCTTATTGCCAGCTCAGGTATCCATCAGGTCTTCGGATCATTTATTGTACTTTGTAGACTCGGTGGGTTGACAGACCTGTGTCGATCAGTGAAGACATCGCAACTAGTAAGGATATGGGGAGAGATAAGGCCGTCCACTGCTAGAGGCTCGACTAAGATGATGCTGAGGGGCGAGAAGGGTGATGACGGTGTTCATGTGAGCTTCCATGGGCCTTCTTTTTTTGATCACTCTCCTGGCCATTGAACAATTGTCGGCTTCCGTGTCCGGAACATTGTACGACTACTATGTACAGTAGTAAAGTTCGGGATACAGTATCGCGAAGGTGGTCGACCTGTTTATCGGTCTTGTTCGATACGGTAATAAGACGTATTGGTATTCCGCTGAACACAAGATTCCTCAACAACGTTTCTCTCATGTAAACGGGGCCGTGTTTTGCTGTGGGGGTGGTTGTCCGGCTTACTATGTATTACATTTAGTTGCTGAGATGAGGGCAGATTAAAGCTAAACCAGCTCTAGCAAGGTTCACACCCAACATTTTCGAGCCAACGGACCCTTTCTTTACTCTGCAGCTCAAAGAAAAAAATATTGGCCCCGTAATTTACAGAAAAGTGATGGTGGTGGTGGTGTTTGTGACCAGGATTTACTACGGACGGTCACCTCTCAGTGTCGAAACACCATCCATCCAAAAGCTGTTGTCAATTGGATCCGCATACCTTCCCTATCCTCCTTTCAACCTCATACCGCCAGCTAGAATCATCGTTGCTGCCCTTTCTCATCTGTAGATTGATCGTTCTGCAGTCCGGGAACTCGCAATCATCCTCTTCATTGTGTAGCTCTCACCGTCTTCTCCACAACTATCCTTGAGCAGTTGCCAGGGACAACGATTGAGACCAGAACAGCTCCCCCGTCTACATCATGTCCGCAAAATCAATCCTCGAGGCAGATGGCAAAGCCATTCTCAGCTATCACCTCACCAGAGCTCCAGTCATCAAGCCAACGCCTCTGCCTGCAGCTTCTACTCACAACCCACCTCCAAAGCTAGCTTCCCTCTTTTTCCCAGAAGATGAAGCTGTCGGCGCAGTCCTCGACCAAGCCGAAACTACATACCCATGGCTTTTGGCCCCTGGTGCCAAATTTGTCGCAAAACCAGATCAATTGATCAAGAGAAGAGGTAAAAGTGGCCTTTTGGCCTTGAACAAGACCTGGCCAGAAGCCCGTGCTTGGATAGAAGCAAGAGCAGGAAAAGAGCAGAAGGTTGAGACTGTGACCGGTGTGCTGCGACAATTCCTCGTCGAACCATTCGTGCCACATCCTCAGAACACTGAATACTACATCAACATCAACTCTGTCAGAGATGTGAGTGCCTGTTTGATGGTCCAGCCTTGAATTCCAACTAATGTTTACAGGGCGACTGGATCCTTTTCACACACGAAGGTGGTGTTGATGTCGGTGATGTTGACGCAAAGGCCGAAAAGCTGTTAATCCCAGTTGATTTGAAGCAATACCCGTCCAACGAGAAGATCGCAGCGGCTCTCCTAAGCAAAGTGCCCAGGGGTGTCCACAACGTCCTCGTAGACTTTATTTCGAGATTATACGCCGTCTATGTCGACTGCCAATTCACTTACCTCGAGATCAACCCCCTGGTCGTTATTCCCAATGAGGATGCTACTTCGGCTGAAGTTCACTTCCTCGACTTGGCTGCTAAGCTTGATCAAACCGCCGAATTTGAATGTGGTACAAAGTGGGCCATCGCCCGAAGCCCAGCTGCCCTCGGTCTACCAATCGTTCACTCTGCCGGTAGCAAGATCAACATTGACGCGGGCCCACCAATGGAATTCCCAGCTCCATTTGGTCGTGAGTTGAGTAAGGAAGAGAAATACATTTCCGACATGGATGCCAAGACTGGTGCTTCGTTGAAGCTTACTGTTCTCAATGCAAACGGTCGCATCTGGACTTTGGTTGCTGGTGGTGGTGCCTCAGTCGTGTACGCCGATGCTATCGCCTCTGCAGGTTTCGTGAGCGAGCTTGCCAACTACGGTGAATACTCTGGCGCGCCTACAGAAACCCAAACATACAACTACGCCAGAACAATTCTTGACCTCATGCTTCGTGCACCAATGTACCCAGACGGCAAGGTCCTGTTCATTGGCGGTGGTATCGCTAACTTCACCAACGTCGCCTCAACCTTCAAGGGTGTTATCCGTGCCCTCAAGGAGGTTGCACCAGTTCTCAACGAGCACAAGACCCAAATCTGGGTTCGTCGTGCAGGCCCTAACTACCAAGAAGGTCTCAAGAACATCAAGGCTGTCGGCGAGGAGCTTGGTCTGAATATGCACGTTTATGGACCGGAGATGCACGTCAGCGGCATCGTGCCATTGGCCCTGAACGGCAAGAAATCTGACGTGAAGGAGTTTGGTGAGGCCTAAAGAACAAGAAAAACATTCTTGGTTTATTAGATGAGCGGACATGGCACGAGCAGGCTGACTTCAGACTTCGCGGTATCAACAGTTACGATAATCATTTGAACCTTTTCTAATTGGCTAGAGCGCATTGCGATCCGGCAATGGTAACACCCCCAATGTCACAAAGAAAGGAAAAGGTGGTGGCGTGGCGCTGGAGTTAATAATTACGATCATCATCATACTTACCTACAATACATCATCTGCCGTTGATACACGAACAGCTTCAGCCTCGACCTCTTAGACTTCCCAAACAAAACAATTTGTAGCTTCTCCGTTCTACTCAAAATATGATAAGATATGATTTGACATGATTGTTTGTAGGCTCCGTACCTAGGTTCTACATACCTCCTTTTCTACTCTGGTGTGATGAAAATGTCCAACACCAGATATAGATAACAACAACTATAAGAGCACCAATTCTTTTACCTTCTCCTGCATCTATAAAGTTTTCTCTTTCTCGACCTCCTTAACAATGATATCTCTTATCCCCTTCAAACCCCTAACATCTTCCTTGCATACCTTCAGTACTCTCCTCTCCGCCGTATCCAAGCCCTTAAATTCTTCGGGCAGAACGCTGTCGTTGAATGAAAATTCCTTTTCGTCTTTCAGGGCTAATTCCACGGCGCCGGAGAACTTGGCGGGATGGGCTGTGGAGAGAGAGATGGTTCGGACGGGGGAGGAGGAGGTGGTGGTGGTGGTGGAAGATACTTCGCGGATGGCGGCGGCGACGCCGATGGCGGTGTGGGGGTCGAGGACATAGTTTTTCTTTTCGATGATTTCGCCTTTGTATGTGGAACGGATGGTTTCGAGAGTTTGGGTGTCGCTAACGCGGTGGGTTGTGAAGTCACGGCGCGCGTTGGCAAGGACATCGGGGTGCACGCTGAAGGAACCGGTGGTCTTAAGCTCTTGGAACCACGTGTTGACTTGAGAGCCGGCTCTGTGGACGAGAGCTGCTGGGTCGGCCGATTGATCGTTAGATACTTCGTGGTCATATTGGAGGTACCAGAGGAGACGCTCGAAATTGGAAGATACGAGGATATCCATTGCCGGGCTGAGGGTTTCTTTGACGCCGTCGGAGTGGGCTTTGACACCGTCTTGTGGAAGGCCACCTTCTGCTTCAGACGCTGGGACGGGGTGCTTGCTGTATGTACCGGTTTGCCAGAAACGGTGGAGGATATCGTTTTCATTTGTTGCAATAACAAGTTTCTCGATGGGTAGACCCATTCGTTTGGCGAAGAAGCCGGCAAGGATATCGCCGAAGTTGCCCGAAGGGACAACGAATTTTACCGGATTGGGTCCGATTTGAGCGTCCTGACGGAGGAGGGAGAAGTAAGCATAGAAATAATATGTTATTTGGGCGAGAATGCGTGCCCAGTTTATGGAGTTAACGGCAGCGAGGTGATGGGTCTTGTTCATCTCTGGGTCCGCGAATAAGGCTTTGACGGTGTCTTGACAATCATCAAAGGTTCCTTCTACGGCCAAATTATGGACGTTGGGGTCTAATACTGTAGTCATCTGTGCTTCTTGGACGGGGCTGACTTTGCCATCGGGGAACATAATGAAGATGCTGACATCCTTCTTCCCGCGGAGACCGTAGATGGCTGCACTACCAGTATCACCACTCGTGGCACCGATGACGGTCAAATGGTGAGGCTTTTGACCAGGGGCCAGTGACTTGTTCTTTCGGACCAAGAAGAACTCAAAGAGGTTGCCCAGAAACTGTAATGCCACATCCTTGAAGGCAAACGTCGGTCCATGGAACAGCTCCAAGAGATGCAAGTCCTTTGACTTATCGAGAGAGACCACGGGTGTAACATCCGGATGCCTGAACGTCGAATACGTTTTGTCTATTATGGATTTGAGCTCTGAATTCGAAATTTCGGACTCGTCGATGTACAAGCGCATGATGTTGAAAGCCAAGTCTGGAAAGGCAAGGTCTTGCCATGATGTGAGCTTGGTAGCCACTGACGGTATGGAATCCGGGTGGAACAGTCCACCGTCCTCTGCAAGACCCTTAAGTACAACATCCTCGAAGGAAAAGAATTCCTGCTTGGAGGTATCGTGGTAGCGAGTGCTGGAATATTTGGTCGATAGGGGAGCCATTTTAATATGTAGATGGTGATCCACGGAGTTATAGTCGTAAAGAATAGGAAGGGGCTTTCAGTAACCTGGAAGAGGGTTCAAGATAGGGAGGAGGGGAAAGCGGGCAAAAGGCGTGAAAATTGATTGCGACGGTCACCAACAGTCCTCTGCAGTTAATGATTCCAATGTGGTTGGTTGTCTTTCAACACTCCAGATATATGAAAGAGGTCACCACCAAAGACTCCCTACAATGCAATAGCAGCAATGAAAACCCAATCGAACGTTTCCTTTTTGACTCAGTGCTGTGCATCTAGCCCACCCAATGGAGTCATGACTTACTCTGTACCCGTTCGCCTATAATCGGAGTATCAGAGTATGGGCAGATGGGCTTCACCGCCTACATTTCAGGCCAAGCCCACCCAAAATATTTTTTTTTCTGCCGGACAAAACTTTTTGGGTAGGCTAGACTGTATTGGGACTTAGTGCAGGACAGCCTGCGCAAGTACAAATACTCCCTCACTTCTTCCATTTCTCTCTTTCTTTTCTTCAGTCGACTTTACTTGTAAGTGCATACCCCCCATACTTTTGGCCTCTTGCTTTATGCAGCAAACACCATGGCCATACCATTCTCGCAACATGAGATCCGCTAACAACTTCTATAGCATAGAATCATTTCTATAGTAAACGTCCTCTTCTGAGCTCCTTACCAGAGCCACAGAATCCTCACCCTGGTTGATGATTCAACGTCCTCGATACCCTAGAGTGAAGCCTTTTGTACCTTCGCTAGTTCCAGCTTTCTCTCCGGAGATCGTCGGCAGAAGGTGGTGATGATCTTGACCTGCCTGGAACGTCTGGTCTCGTGCCGGTTCCGGTGGGAGGTATCGATGGACTGAGTCTGACAGGTACCATCACTTCCGATTGTATTCGAGATTTATGATAATGGTGGAACATTAGATCTGCATGGAGGGCTTGAAACTGTTTGGAGCTGCTCGGGTCATTTTTGTTTCTGCTGCCTGTTGAAGCATCACATGGTCACTAATGCTGGACAAGTTGTTGCAATAGAGTAGTGAACATTACCGGTCTCATTTTCCTCAGATCTTCAAGTAGCCTGCCAATGATGAGATGTTGTTTCAAATTCTATCAAACATGTTCTAAGCTTGTAATTTCACAAAGATCTCGATCGACGGGATATTATCACATCGTGGTAGATTGAACTATCCCAAGTTGTAAGGTCAAATATTCTCTACTGCTGCGAGAAAACTCGGCGTTCACATGAGCTTGTCCAGTTTAGTCGTTCTCCGACTTACCCCGTGTTTCTTGTTTGCATATTGAATCTCCGCGCCTGACGCCATCCATTGGTTGGACTAAGACGCACCCTGAATTTAGAGCGACCCCGTTATTAACCACTTGGAAAGATCCCAGAGATTACGACGTGCACTTGCATCTGCAAGGGAAAAGGCACTACGAGATCGACACAAGGCGAACAAGCCGCGCAGATACAGCCGTGCAATAGCTACAAAAAGCCACAGAACAGTGTCCCGAGTTTCTCAGGCAAATACGCCTTTGCTGCATGGACGCTAACTTCCACGAGACCTTGATGCCCTCCTCGAGATCGACGGAGCTGCTTCTTGAATTCGAAGAAGCAAAGAAGGAGCCCTCTGCCGTTTTTGTGGACACTATGGATCGGAAAGTCTTTTGCGTCTTGGAAAGCTTGTCAAAG
The DNA here is from genome assembly GCA_001006345.1 of Phaeomoniella chlamydospora. Taxonomy (NCBI): domain Eukaryota; kingdom Fungi; phylum Ascomycota; class Eurotiomycetes; order Phaeomoniellales; family Phaeomoniellaceae; genus Phaeomoniella; species Phaeomoniella chlamydospora. The sequence continues at coordinate 80,544 of LCWF01000104.1, read as the reverse complement.
TAGATGAAGCCGCGACTCTGTTGTTCTTGGCCCGCGAGGTCAGCTCAATTCCGGTTCCACGACTACTCAACGTCGAAACCTGTGAAGACGACACAGTCATCATTGAGATGGAATTGATCCCAGGAGAAAAGTTATCGACCCTGTGGCCCAATCTCTCCCATGTGGGGAAAATGGAGATCGCATCTCGACTGCACGAGATCTTGGTCACATTACGAACCTTGACAGGATCCCATATTGGTTCCGTAGGTCAAGGTCCAGCATGTGATCTACGTCGCACTGTTGCTTACGGAGGGCCTTTTTCTTGCGAAGCTGATTTCAACAACTGGCTGGTTGAAAACGTTATCCCGAAAGCTCCAGGTATCTATCGACGGATGGTACGTCAGGCGATGTGTGATGATCACAGAATCGTCCTCACTCATGGAGATATTCGACCCGACAATGTTTTAGTACGGAATGGAGCAATTGTGGGCGTGCTCGATTGGGAGCTGGCAGGGTACTATCCAGAATATTGGGATTTTGTGCAAACATTTAGAGCTATGGACCGGAGTTTGGACTTTCACGATTATATAGAAGCCATGTTCCCTCAGCTGTACCCGCATGAACTGATGACGAACAGTTTCCTCGGACGTATGACCCGGCATTGATCAGGCCTATTTGATGGTACATCGTAGCCAATCTTCCGCGCAGCCCATGCGAAGGCCCGCCCAATCTTGCCATTCTGAACCATGTGAATGAAGAAAGTAGGCCGGTAGCCATGTGAATCGCAAAGAATGTCGCCTAAGTCATCACAGGTTGGCGAACAGTATCTTGACCTTCCGCTACAGTTATTTATGTGCTAGCCATATATACATACGGGGTCCTCTTCGTCAAGACGCCGTCCTGATTGCTGCTTCGTACAGGTGCCACATCACCTGCCTTCAGAAAGCAGGACCTATGATCTATGACAGCTATAAATCGACCACGGCCATTAATTGAACATGCATGTACCCTGTTTGAGCGAAGAGTCGATATGTTCATTCGGACGTTAAAGTTCTTTGGGTTCAACCACAAGAGATGACACCACAAGGTACGCTCGGCTTTTCGGGAAATCTGCCTTGCATTGGTAGATGCCCGTTACAGAATCCCGGGATGCCCAAATGACACCGAAACATCGACAGCTTGTCCAACACGTGCGCCGTACTTCAAACAAAAGAGAATGATAGGGGAATGAGGAGGAAGGCGAAGATGAAAGGAGCCCCAAAGAAGGCACCCAAGACAGATTCTACTGTGCTCACTTGTGAAGTGTTGGTGGTGAACAAAACCAAGTTCAGGTTCCTACAAAGTTCCCCGTGCAGATGAACAAAAGAGGCAACATCGCCGCCGTCGGCCTCAAAATAGCATGCATCATTCCCGGTCATCATGCGTCACGACGTCGAGATGGCGTGTCATTGTCGCCAAGCGGTAGGTCAGCCTCTCTGGGAGGGTTCCCGTCGGGGCTTAGGGTCTACGGCTTGGCTTCAGTATATCTTCTGTTCCTGTTTTCCCGGAAATTCGCGATATTCGGGCTGGCCACCGGGGGAGGGAGGGTTCACAGAATTGGCTGGGAAATCCTCCAGGATAAACTCGAAACGGAGTTTGAGTTCGTACTGGGTTCGCGCATGGATTCCAGAGAAATTTCTGATCGTGTGGTCTTTGATATTAGAGGTAGCCCTTTCAATGATTCGAACAAGCCAGGAAATGACAACCGCCTTCTGGTGGACGCAAAATCGGCCATACTACTCTTTCAGGATATTGGCTTGCTAGATCTGTAATTGAACCGGCTTAAATGTTGGCCAAGATCGCCGTTCTTCTGTCTACAGACTTTCCGCCGAAGTAATGAATGCTCCTGTGCTAATTATGTCCCGATCAGGTCTCATATGCCCGGCTGGTCTAGAAGTCATACCGACGTGGGAAACTATCAATAAGGAGAGGTTCTTTGCCTCCTCTCCAGTGTGTAACAGCATTGCTAGGCAACGTCTTTGATCACAAGTCTGCTTTATACCAGACTACTAAGGAATCACGTCGCTGTTAGGCAATTAATCTCTTATCACGAAGCGGCTCTTGGAGATACTCCGGGTCAACTTACCACAACGTATTGGTATAGCCGGAGATGGACAACCGGGAATCTGGCGGACGCGGTTTATCACCATTTCAACTGCTGCTAGGCTAGGGGAGAAGACAACTTTTCCCCGAGCGCACCCCGTTCAGGTTAAGCGGTGCTGCCGCCCTGAGCGCGGTGATCATTCAAGGGTGAGAAGGGGGGGTGAGCTGATTGCTCACCGGGGGTTACGCATTCGGAGTAACAGGTTGCCTGGATCTCTATACTTTATTCCCCGCAGCTTCAGCTTCCGCCACATCGATTACATCTGCCAGTGCACTCTTTTGACCAGTTTTACGACCGTGTCTGGAATGAGCAGAATCAAGGTTTCTCGCGAGGAGAAAATGTGATGGTTCAATGCCAGCAAACCAGTTCAACGTTCGATTCCGTAACCTAACATGTCCTACACAACCTACACAACCAAATAAGAGACAACGATCCAAATATGAGTTCTTTTTCGACCGGGATCAGACATGGACCAAGCCTCAAATAGATTGTGAGTCGGAAATGGCATGGAAGTCATGATGCAGGATTCCTAATGCCGGTTGAGCAGCTGAGTTCTGGGACGAGACAGAGGACGTGAGGGGTGCCTTTTCCCACCACGGGCATGGAAAGCTTGCTGAGCCTCTACCATCGCCTTCAGCACAACCTTCGGTGTTAACATCCCAGGGTGAGAAGAGTATAAACCATAGTGTCGTCCACACCGACAAAGGATACTTTAGTCCTGAATGGCCCTTTCGCTCCGACGAGGAGGCTTTCTTGTTCCGTCATTTTCAAAAGGCCGTCCTTCCTTGGGTAACATCTTCTCTACTTTCATTGCCCTCTTGGAGTTGACACTCTTGCTAGTTTGATGCGAGCGACAGGAATCAATGTTTCAGACGATATGTTCAACATGAGATCAATCATAGTCCTGTATTGCTGTATGCCTGCTGCGCGCTTGCCGCCAAACATCTCTCTCACACCGCGGCATATTCTGATCTAACCCATTTGCTTTATCATGAAAAGTGTCTGTCATTGCTTCTTCCCCTTTTAGAGAGGGAGGGGATCTCCAACGATCTAACCGTACTTACTACCACTTGCGTACTACGTGCCTATGAGGAGATCGACTCTCCGAGTCCACATGAAGATGCACAGCGACACTTCCTGGGAATATCACTCCTTCTCACCGGTCCAAACATTGATCTATCATCGAACAGCAGCTCGGTCAGGCACACAATGGTCTGGTGTCATCTTCGCCAGGAGATTTATGTCTCATTCGCTCTCCAACAGCCAATGCGAATCAACTTCAACGACCTATTATTCGAACCAGAAAGTGCGTGTCAGGACGACATCGCATGGGCTAATAGAATGGTCTGGCATGGTACGGAGGCAATGCGATGGGCTTTTAATGGGCATCGGCGGGAGCTAGAGGATTGGGATAGGCTGTGGATGCTGATGTCAACATGGGAGAACAAGTGGCCAAGATCGTTTATGCCCACATTTCGACGGAAAGCAGATCCTGCAGCCAATAGACCCTGGCCAGAAGTCTGGTTCGCAGGCAACGAACATGCAAATTGCTCTATGGAAGCAATCCTGGCCAAAATCGTGTTGATGACGCACGATCCAAGACGACCTCAACTTGGTCGTCGAGCCAAAGAGGCGACTGCGAAAATAAAGAGCGGATTACAAGAGCTCATTGGGGAATTGTGTGGCATTGCTTTGTCAAACGATCATGACCCGGCGTGGAACGGTGCATGTGTTGCAATTACTGTATGCGGTAGCGATTGGATTACGGATCCCAAGGAACTTTCTAGAGATTGCCGAGCCTAGGAGCGGATGGCCTACTCGACGAGTGGTAGAGCAATTGATGAAGGAATGGAATATATCAGCAAACGACTCATGAGCGGTCCCTCAGTTCCGACAATCGACCATAGCATGGTACTGCTGCCGCGAATTTCAAAACGGAGTTTCGACCAAACAGCACCCAAGCAGAACAGGACGTTTTAAGAGGACAAGCCATACCAGATTTTCCACCAACAAGGATACAAAGACAGTTGAACCACCATTTCTCGCAGCTCAGTATGCACAACCAGCAATATAATCTTTCCCCATGATAAGTGCTAGACTTTGGTGATTTTCGAACTATCTCAGCCGCACCTCGAGTCCCATTGTCTCCCGATTTTGAAGTTATATCCTTCACTGATCCTGGGGAATCAACTTTTTCACAAAGCTTCCGGCGTCGAGGTCGAGACGGCAGTAGCCCCAGTCGCATCTCCAGCACCTATATATTTCGGCAATCCTGTGCTTTCTCTTGTCTCGTACTGAGGCAGCACAATATCTTCTTCATCTTTGGCATCTTCAATCACTTCCGCACCTGACTGCTGTCTTCCCGCTTCGCCATGTCGGTGAAATCGAAGGCTCACTCTAGCCATGAAGAACCACATGACTGCCACCAAAATAATGAGCAGAAACGATGATGCAATAGCGACGGGTATGAAAATCTTGAGCCAGTGACTTGAGCCGTTATTGTCTGCTCTGGCAGTGGGGGAAGAGGTTTCGCTAGATGTTGAGGTCGATAATGTGACGGAAGAAGTTGTTATAGTGGACATATTTATGTTTGTTACAGCAGATAAATAAATGACTAAAGATATGTCCTTCAAAGAAAAGATCTTGACAAATCAACAACGTAAAATACAATATCCAGTCTCTTTCCAAATCCTGAATACTTTCGTTCTCAATTTCATTCGCAACCAAGCAAGCGAGCAAACGACTCAGACCATCCTTATATATCCTGCCTACTCCCCCATCCCATAAATACCTACTACCCACCGTACTTCCATGTCCAAGCAAACAACACAAATACCCAACATCTTATCTCATTCTAGCTAATGTACCTCGATCATCCTCGGTAATCAGGCAAGTACCTAAAGTAGGCAAGGCAAGGCAAGACAAGACAAGCAGTCACGCCATCCCGCAATCCATTTCCTCTGATAAAGGAAATATCCCAGATGATTGAAACAGACCCATCGAATCCGTCCGTTTGGGGTGTTCCGGCTGGAAGGTAGATACCTGTATATTATAACTATATCTACTGGGCAGTGAGTACCTAATTAATACCTCCACAAACAATCCTCCCCAAAAAAGGAAAGTTATTCAAAATAGGAAATTTAAACAGAAATGGAAAGTTTCCGTTATTGGGAGTTGGCTTCCTTCTCGACGACAGCAGTACATTCGACGAAAACTTGATTAAGCCCCTCTACTGACTGACCTAATTAAGCGCGCAAATACACCGGGTTTGTCTGACGGAAGAGGAAATGTCGTGTAGTAAGGTAACTAACTATATTATTCAGCATCGAGGGGAAAAGATGTAGTGTGTCTTGGTTTGGGATTTAGAGGGATCTATATTTATGGTCAGAGGGGTAGGTAATTAATTATGCAGAAACGTAGGGGGTGGTTTCTTTCTTTTTTTTCCCTCTCCCTTTCCTTATCGCAGAGGGTTTGATGGAAAGAAGGGATGTACTGTACGTATGAATGTGGCTTTTAGGATCATGGGATCCGAGTTGCTGAGGACTAACTAGCTTAGATGCCTCTTGAGGGAAATGTTTGGGTTTGGCATTTGCATTTTATATGGTGTTACGGAAGATAAGTGATGTGAATTCAAGGGTTTTAGATATGTGTGTTCATTATCTATTCTAGGTAGGTACATACCCAGGGAGCTCGTGGTAGCCTGAGGTACAGTATGTTTGGATCCCATGGAGATATCGTTATTGCGTAAAGTGCTACCCAGCCCTGCCTGCCTCTAGAGACTAAGAAATTAAGGACACCGAGAAGTGCTCATCCTGGACTCCATTGAAATCGATGCCCACAATCATGATAATATACCGCAATGTATAATGCCATACCCCTATTCGCTATATGCCTGTAATCGTACACCCGGAGGACTTGATGCCAATCAGTCGTTCCTCGTTGTCATCAAACTCGTTGTATGTGCAAACAGTGGGCCAAGGAGCAGAGCCAAAAGACGGTAGCAACACTTAGAGTAAAATTGTCACAGAAAGTATTCGTTTCTTCCTGGTCTCGCTGCTGGGACACATCTTAATTCGTCCTTGACAGCACTGAAGAGCTTGAAGTTTGGCTTCATGTCTTCCCCAATTTCACACACGCTGGCCATGTTACCACAACGGTAGCAGTAATTTGGCGCAGACCAGACAGTTACCACATCTTGATTCTTGAAATGGTATTTGTACCCTTCGTTGACAAGTTGATGAGCACGAGCAATGAGCGAAAGGCCATTGACATGACAGAATTCTGTGGCCACTTTGTCACCAAAGAGCCAACCTGCACCTCTTGGACTCACAGCCCATGTCTCCACATCCTCGGGGTCAGACCAGACTAGATCGCAGAAGGCACCTTCGTGGGGGATTTCTTGAGCTCGAGCAACAACGCGGATTTGATCTAGCGTTCTAATCTCAGGGCTTAAGCCGCCGTGAACGCAAAGGACTTTGCCATCAACGATAGCTCCCAGTGTCATAAAGTCAAAGACTTGACAACATGCTTTCCATACCGATGTGTTGCCGTACTTTTGTACACATTCTTCATAGAATCCGTACACCTGTGTGATTTGCCGGGATTCATGGTTGCCACGGACAAGGGTGATCTTGTCCGGATATCTATGTCACATTAGACCCAAGGCATCAGATACAGAGGTTCAAACGTACTTTGCTTTTAAACATAGGAGCAAGGTCAGCGTCTCCAAGCTGAAGTATCCTCTGTCGACATAGTCGCCCAAAAAGACAAAATTTGTGTCTAGTGTGCGGATCTCATGCGATGCCTCATCGCCTCCAGCACTAGATTCAACGTCTCCGGCGTCGCTGACCTCACTACTTTCGTTACTGTCTTCAGTCACGCCTCCAACTTTTAGCTTCTTCTTTAATTTTGGATTCGTTATCGTCGATGGGGGCTCGATATCTGCCGAAGAGATCAGACTCTGCGGTGCTGTAGTCGGTTCCTGTGGATTCGTCTCTCCTGGCATTCCACCGGCCACTCTGAAGAGCTCCAGGAGGTCGTAAAATTGTCCGTGGATGTCACCACATATCGTTACTGGTGTAGACACCGGTTGTATGTTCGACTCTGGAAGGACGATTAGCAGGTGGCTAGCTACCACAGTGCTGGAAGGTAATGCTAACCCTCCATCATAAACTCTTTCACCATCTCACATAGCTGCTTCATGTGCGCCTCCGATAAATATTTACAGTTCTTTGCTGCGTCGAGCCATTCATCAGGACCAGCATTTCGCTTCAGTCGTGCCGGTCCTGGCTGTGGAACCTTTGGCTTGGATGCCATATCGATGGGTCCTATTGTAGTTTGGGTCGCAGTGGAAGGAAGTAGGTGTGATACGGGATTCGCAAGTCGCCGAGCGGTGTAAGCATCTGCGTCCGTTACAGCTTGTTGGCGACGTCGATGACGAGGCTGGCTGGAGGGATTATCGTCGGATTCACGAGTTCTTGTATGAATATCACCTTCGTCAAGAATAGGAAACGACTCGGTCGGCAATCTAGCCTCGGAGTCCTGGGGGTGGGTCGACATGAGCTGGTCGAGGTTATCTCCTCTCCTGGACTTTTGCGGGCCCGTGCCGTGCGGAGGCGCCACTGGTTGACTGTTAGAAATCACTTCTCCGCATCAGATTTAGGTACAAGAAGGTACTGTATGAGTATGATTCACAGTTGTGGTGTTGGACTTGATGCCTGACGACAATAGACGTACGTATTGTACAATCTCCATCGTTGGTCTACATAGTCTACTGTATACACTTGCTGGGTCACACTTTTGATGGCTGTATGTTTTGACGGTCGGATTATGACGCAATCTTTTGAAACAATCTTCTCCTTTCACTTCAACCAGCGGGTTTTGCCCCAGTGACTCTTGTCATAATCACATCCTTGCATCGAAATCCACATGGACACGTTGACCCCAGCATCTCCGTGCTTCCGGGTCAGAAGTACATGTTATAACTAAGGAAAGTCATTACAGAGTAATTTGGAGGTACATATCATCCCAGGACCAGGGTTGGACCGTTCTCGTTCTCGAGAGACTAAGGTGCTATTCGATGAGATCGTTCTGGACCTGGAGACTCGCAACAGAGAATGCTTTGCGTCAAAGCATAAATGGCAGATTGCTGTCACAACTACCACGAGTTTCAGATGCGGTGACTTGTCGGCATTGGCTTGTATCTAAACTGGAGTGTGTTGATAATAGCCCAAAACGGTCATTTATCTCACCCAAAACAATTCCGTTCAAGAGACCCTTTTCGTACAGTAGTCCTATTGTCTATTTCACGCAAATAAAGTGGTAGCGGACTGTATGGGTATAGACGCCTAAATGGTCGCAGGATATGTAATTAATGATAAGAGGGTGAAAACAGATTAGTAGCATAGGAGCGGTGGAAAGGTGCAATTAGCGTTCAGAGGGTCTCGTCTATTATCTATACTTTTCCTCCGCTTTGGTCCGCAACTCAAATATAGGTGGTAGAAATACTGCTGCGGTTTACTATGTACTTTCGTCTTCACTGCCGATCACACACCGATCACACCCCGATCGCACCTGCGCAACCTAATAGCAATGTCTATACTACCTCGTGAATGATAAACCAAGCCACCCTCACTCTCATGGCATCGCATTCACATTAAGAGTTCGTCGAGGATCCAGAAACCCTAATCGTTCTCGAGGCGAAGAACTTGCGGAAACCCGAAGGACGACAGCCACTTCCGTTATGCCCCAATCATCCCAGACGCGCTCGACTGAGGGCTCCCTCCCATCCAAGCATGGGAGAAGCCCTGGTGGTGTCCTTGCGGTCCCTGCTGCTGCTTTGAAGAAGTCTTCCCCGAATTCGACATCAAATCGGGCTTCAACGAGAGCACCCGCCCCAAGGCTGAAGCTCATCCTGAGACGCCTGCCACCAGGACTTACCCAAGACGAGTTCACCACAGCCTTAGGTGCGGAATGGAATGCTGGCGCTGGTAAGATAGAGTGGATGGCTTATAAAGATGGTAAAATTTCCAGAGAGTAGGTGCACACAAGATCCCGTAGGATCTCAGGCTGACAGGCTATAGCCCATCCAAACCTTCGAGACCTTCAAGAGCATATGTAAAGGTCAAAGAGCAGGCGCTAATCAGCATACTGGCGGACAAGGTCAAGACTACGTCGTTTCAGGATGGAAAGGACTCTACCAATGACCCATGCTTAATCGGTCCCCCCTCACTCGAATTTGCGCCATATGGCCGGGTTCCAGGAGGAAGGGCGAGAAAGGACGGACGTCAAGGAACGATCGATCAAGACCCAGAATTTATAGCTTTCCTTCACAGTCTCACGGAACCAATAACAAAATCCACCGCAAATGGGGAATCTGCAGATAGCAAAGCTGAGGCCGAAAAAGTCACCACCACGCCACTTGTGGAGTACATCAAAGAGAAGAAGGCGAATAAGGCTAAAGAAAAGGCAGAGAAGGCAGCTGAAAAGTCTGCTAAGAAGGAGAAGGAAAAGGAAGGAAAAGAGAGTAAGGCATCTAAGACCGAAACCAAGAAAGTCTCCGTCATGAAGAAAGAAAAGGAAGAGAGCAAGGCTGCTGCGACCCAGCCGTCCACCGAGAAGGCCATAAAAGAGGCAACGAAGCCTTCAAGCAAACAGGCATCATCTACTAAGGCTAAAGATTCTGGGACGTCTAAGAAAGGGGAGGCTACCGCCGCGAAGGATGTTCTAAACACAACCCAGCCAAAAAGAGAGCGAGAACGAGGTTCTGCCAGGAACGCTATACAGACACTTCAGCGGGATCTGGCCCAGGCTGCCAGCCCTAAACCAGACCGACGTTCGAAGACGGCAAAGACCCCCGCCCTTAATTCCGACTCTGCCGAGCCAGCACCAACAAAGACAAACGCTGTAAATAAAAATGCACCCGCGCCAGCTTCAAAGCAGGTACCACAAGCTCCTGGCCCATCTCCATCTTCAGTATCCAAGCCTCCAGTCAATTCTCAAGCTGGCTCTAAAGGCAACAAGCAAAGCCAGACAGCTGCCCAACAGCAACCTTCTACCCGACAGTCAAATAAACCTAACCCTGTTCCATCAAGTGGTGCAAGATCGGCATTTCTCAAGCATGCTAACCCATCGCAAGGCGTCACTGAACCTCTACTGCTGTCAGAATTCTCCAAATTTGGAAGAGTCCTGAAATGCGAAATTGACAAGAGGAAAGGATTTGGTTATCTTGACTTCGAGGAGGCCGAAGGTTTAAAAGCAGCGATGGCAGCGAGTCCTGTTAAGATTGGAGATAAAGGCGCAAGTGTTGTTGTCCTTGAGAAACGAGGTGGCCCCAGCTCTAGTAATGCAAAGGGAAATGCTCCGGCGGCTTCTAAAGGAACATCTTCTCCGTCCGCAAGCACCACAACGATATCTTCCTTACCCACGGAAGCTGCGCAAAAAGCAGCAGCTTCCACAACGGATATTTCAACTGCGGTAAGCCCGGCAGCGAATGAGTCTGCAAGTTCCACATCCTCACCCGCACCCCAGGGAGCGTCGAAAGCTGCGAATACAGCATCAAGAGGCGGTCCAGGACGAGGCTCAGCGCGTGGGACTTCTGGTCAGGGCGGACGAGGGGGTCGAGGCTCCAGAGGCCGTGGAGGAAATCATGGAGCTAATAGAGGGACGAACACTTCCAATATTTCCAACAATGCCTCTGCACCGATCGGGTCATCCAACCCACGTCCAGGATCTGCTGGGGGGAACACGGCCGAGAAGAAATGAGATACTTCGAGTGATACGTTCGGCCCCTGCAAACATTCTCGTCTCAATGACAAATTCGGCAGTATTGATCCTTCTTCCTGAAGCCGTTTTATCTAAAACGAGGCTTCCTTGGGTCACTCTGCAACAGCCTTATCGGTGCTGGCCATCAGAAACTGCTCACCGTCCTTCGTTTCCCAACGAATCTAGATTCAACGTTGTTTCGCTTGTGGCGAGGAGCTTCTGCGCATTCTTAACCCCATATGGATAGGATAATGTTACGATAAAGCCAGGAAATACCTATTAGGTCCACTACCATTTCAACCTTGACACCTTGTCTACTGAAGTCTTCATGCTCTGGCCGAAGAATTCGAGCCCGCGGAACACAAGGATGCACCCTTCAGAGAACTACATCACCACACCAATCAGGTAGACAATGTATATTTTCTGCAGAAATGAGAAATAGCGTGGCTATCTGTCACGCCCAAAACATGTGAACGAGACATTCTCTGACGTTTATTGGCTGCTAAAATGTAGAGCCTAGGGCTCGACCATTTACCAAGAGATACCAAATTTTACGCAACATAAAAAGCGTATCTTGATTTAGCAAGTCATTCGTGACCCCTGTACGAGAGATCGCCTGCGCCTGATATCCTTACAAAAGGGTGTGAACGATCAAAACCTGGACCAGTAGAACTATTTACCCCGCACTAACGCCCTGCGATGCCAACATCAAGATCCGAGTCCCCCTTTCTTCGAAAACTATCCTGTAGGCAAACTCGGAGTTTTCAGTTACATGATGAAAATGGCATGGCCAGACTGTCCATATCGAACTGGTCTGCCAAATCCAGAATATCATCTGTTGAAAGCCCGAAGTCGCCGGCCACTGCATCAAGGTCCCACGACGTGTCACCGTGCAGAGGATCCGATGTATCTGCGGTGGTAGATGTGTTGGTGAGGTCTGGAGCCGTTCCTGGGGTTTGGGGTGGGCTGGATATTGTTGCTGTGCTCGTTGAGATGCTGGAGGGAGTGAGTGGGGAAATGAGTTGTTGGAGTTGAGAGAGCTCGGATTTACGAAGTCGGGCCGAGATGTTTCCTCTGGAAATCATCGTGTCCAGGATTTCGTGGGTGATGGTGGACCAGGATTGATCTGGTATCATATCTGGGACGATTGCGTCGATAATGCAACAGAGGAATGCGGAGGAGAAGATGTCTTCGAGATGGAAGGGAAGGAAAGAGTCTGGGTTTTCAGGTCAGCGTCTCGATGTCATTGATGTTGTTGATTAGATGTCGGACTGACCTAGAAGGTCCTGTTCTCGTAACGCTTGGAGCTGTTTTATCACGTTCATGGCAGAGTCCACGCACACATGAAGTAATGTGGCCACGGGAGGTGACAATGACATCTTGATGGATTTCTCCGTGTCCGAAAGCGAAAGATATTTTTGCAGAACACACATTACAAGTGGTCTAGTCGTCAGAATAATACACTGTAGGGCTGTTAACTATTCTGACATTGTATGCCAACAAATTTGGTCTCATACATGGTGATAAGACAGAATCAATCGAGTCGCCATCTGTGGGAGTTGACTCAGTGAGTCACGGAAGCGACTAGCAAGCAGATCATTCAGCTCTGTCGACAGGTCTGCCAGTGCGTGTAAAATGAATTGCGTATTCTCAATGAAGGCACCTCCATCATCGCCCGGACTATAGACCGCTGCTTGTATGTTAGTAGATGTTCCTTCTCAAAATAATCTGAAAATCTCACTTGTAAGAATGCGTGCCGTAAGACGCGACAGTTTGATCTGTTTAGTCATTGCTGCCGCCTGCAGCGATGCATCTCGTTGAGAGGGGTAAACCGCTGTAATCTGCTCGTCCGGAATAGTACTTGGACCGCCCATGAGGGCGGTAAATTCTCGATCAAGTATGTAAACGGTCCACCAAACGGTATTGCAACGCTGCGATAGCTTGGACCCCACGGTTCCCTCTGGCAAATGTCGGTGGATACCTTCCACATAACAATACCGTAGGGCTTGGCCGATCTGAAATGACGGGTCAGCTCCTAATCCGTGGAGAGACATCCTCTACTCACATGTTGGAAAGCAGCAATCCTCATGTCAATGGATTGGAAATACAAAGAGGCGAGACACAGGACTTCAATTGCAAACAAGCCATCGCCTTCCACAGCGGACATATCTGGTAGCAGTGCCATAGCCCGTGAAGCATACTCGACACCTGGAAGCGAAGAGCTCGGACCTACACTTGCGTGGCCAACAAAAGCTTTCCCGAAAGCGAGAACTAGGAGATACTGAGCAAACCATAGTCTTGAACTACGTGCTTTTGTAGCTGTATCCACGTAGAACTCGTCTAAGTTCTGTAAGTATGACTCTTCATCGACAATGTTTGAAAACTGGCCAAGATGGAATTTGACAACGTTGAACAAATAGAGTGCATAGTCCAGAGCTGGTAAGTTACTGATATCAGGATCTTCGTCCTCAGATATCCGTTTCCATCGTAGTCTATAAGCTGTGCCATCATAGTTGAATGGGTCCGGAGGGTTGTCACTTCCGGGACTTTGCTGCATAAGCAGTGCCAGGACGCGACGACAAAAAGACCATGTTGACGAAGGGGCAAGAAAACCTGACAATTGTCAGCCGCTATGCTCTAAAACCAATTGTGCTACCCACGATATATGCCTTCGGGATCCTTCATGTAAGCCGAATCTTCCCCGACCAGTGGATTTCGAGAGAATTCAGGGCCGGATGAAGCGTTGTAAGCAGGTCTCCGTGGTTGTATAGGAGTATCATAGGGAGCCCTAGTCTGAGTGTGAGTCTGAGCTGGGCTTCGTATTTGCAAAGCCGAGGAGACTGCGGAAGTCCTACGGTCGCGCCCAGCACTCGAACTTGGTGCTGGTGTGGGCGTGTCATGTCCGTCTACTTCATAGGGCCGGACGTGTCTGACAGAATATCTGGTCAGGTTTGATGCTTGCAAGGCATCTTCTGTAGGGTGCTCATTTTCCCGATGGCCTCCTTGGACTCGACTTTGCACCACATTGCGCATCTGCTCCAGCTCTCGGATGTACCTGAACAAGCGTTAATGTGAAGGAATGTTCCATGGATTGAAGCAGATTACTTCTCAGACACATAGAGTCTTGCTTCATTTTCCGCGAAATGACATGGCTTTGACTGGCGCACGCAACGTTCGCATGGGTGAAGGCCCGAGCATTTGACCTTCCGAGTCCGACAGCGCTCGCAGCTTCCGAGTATCAGCAGAGGTCACAGAGATGGTCATATACTTCTTACGCTCTTGTTGTACGTTTGTTTACTTGAGACCGCCTACTAAGCGAGTCATCCGTAATCGGCATGGTAACTAATCCAACGGCAATTCCTTGGTCAAGGACCTCGGAAGGCAATACATGTTGTACGAGGTTGAGCGGAGTGATCCGAGAGGACGGTTCGCCTGAGTACTCACGTGATTACGCGCACGCCCTTGATATATATTACATTTTCAACACGCTGACAAAATCAATGATATAAACACATCATATGATTGACCATCAAGATATGATCGAGGAATACCGAGCCTTTTCAAGATAAGGCTGTTATGTCAGTATGGTTGTTCAAATATTGATTGCAAAGGCGGATCTAAATGCCGCTGATAACAATGTGGCCTCGGGTATGCATCCGAGGAATTCTGCCGGATGCGGAAGGATCTCTATTGAAATACCGAGGGATACAACATCACTTTCAAGAAATAATATAGTATACAGTATGTTGCACATATTATCTGTTGTCAATTTTTGTTAGAAGTTGTCACGATTCGCTATGGCCCATATACCTAGGTCGCTGCGCGTATACAGCAGAGCGTGTGCTCAGTTCCGCTTCGCTAACAAAGAGATATCAAGATCACACTCCTCTAATACCGTAATACCAGAGGTATTACAGACCCCTGTCCAACACCAGGTCTCCGAAAGGCAGGCCAAAAATGGCCTCTCACCTTTGAAGCGCCTGCCGACCTCTACTCTGCTTAGGAGTTTAATGCTGGATCTGTTCTTCAGATCTCCTATGCTCATTCGTTATGGACTGGCATTCATGAAGAGAGTGGCGAATTCTAGATCTTTTATCCTCAATCCTGACAAAAACATATTACTTCGGAGGGTCATTCGGCCACTTATTTATGATCAATTCTGTGCAGGGGCTAACAAGCGCGAAGTTGAGAAGACAATCACAGACATCAAGCGGATGGGCTACTCTGGTGTCATCCTCTCCTATAGCAAAGAGATAGTGGCCAATACCACGAGTGTTCAGGAAGCGATCTCGCAGAAAGTGCAGAGCACAACCATGTCCCACATTCAACAGTGGCGAGAGAGCAACCTACAGACATTGAAAATGATGGGTGAAGGGGACTATTTGGCTCTCAAGTAAGTACTAAAGTATATCGAGTATGCTAAGCGTAGGCTAATTATCTTGAAGATTCACAGGGGCAGGCTCTACAGTAACCAAAGCTCTGGCAGATGGCGCCGACCCTCCTCAGGAATTCCTCGATTCCATAGATGCTATTTGCCAGCAGGCAGCATCACAGAACAGCCTAGTATGGGTAGATGCTGAACAACAAGTGTTTCAACCGACGATCGACACGTGGGCCATTGGCATGATGCGTCGGTATAACCGCAACGGGGAGATCTTGGTTCTGAACACTATCCAAGCCTACCTTAAATCATCTCGAGAGAATCTATCGGCTCAACTTCGACTGGCCCAAGCTGAAGGTTGGGGTCTAGGCATAAAACTAGTACGCGGTGCATATATCGGAAGCGATCCACGGAACCTCATTCATGATACAAAGGCCGATACAGACGATTGTTTTAATAGCATTGTACGAAACCTATTATCAAAGTCTTTCCCCGGATTTCACGAAGAAGATTTCCCAGATGTCCGCCTTTTCATAGCAAGTCATAATGCAGACTCGGTTCGAATGGCATCTGAGCTGGAGAATGATCTCACGTCGAGTGGAAAGCTGAAACAACCCATCAGCTTTGGCATGTTGCAGGGCATGGCCGACGACGTTGGTTGCGAGCTATTGGAGGAGAATGATTGCGCCAAGCAGAGCAGCCTACATCCTTTAGGCAATGAAGCAATCCAAATGAAGGCCCACAAAGTATACAAATACTTGGCATGGGGTACGGTCCAAGAATGTATGCAGTACTTGGTCAGGAGGGCTGTTGAGAACCAGGGAGCTACAGACAAACTCAAAGGAAATGGATCAGGCATGAGAGATGAACTGTTTAGACGCGTACGCGGAGTTTTTTCAACGAGGTTAGACTAAGAGGTTCCGGATACAGATTGATCTCTTGAATATTTACCTAGATAATATATGATTCATGACCACGACTTTATCCATCAAAACTCCTTAGCTAATCGGTGAATGTGTGCACTGATGGGGCCATTTCTGTGTACCCATAGAAGGACTTCGGCACCAATTCCCGAGCGCGGAACTGACATCTGCTTCGTTATCTTATCATGCGCAAGCTACCTCCGTGACGATGTTAGCAATTCCTATAAAAGCTTCAAGTATTCCTTCTTCTTGAACTGATCTCTTACAATTGTATTACTTAATTTTTAGTGTTCAAGTTTGGATTTTGCATGCAGTAGAGCAGCCACAATGCGGTCCATGAAAATCACCCAAATTGGCAAAGCTGCCATGAGGCCTCAAATGCGTCTAGGTCAGACGAGTTTCGTGACCAAGAAATCATTTATGTCTATATTACATGGCGTGGGGTTTCAGAATGAACCAACAGTGAGCATGTATCATGTGACGATATGGGTTCATTAGACTAATTGCAGTATTACAGAAAACATATAGCAAGGGATCTCCTGAGAGGGAAGCATTGACCCGAGCGATTCAAGAGTTGAAGACGCAGATGCCGGTGAAGATACCTCTATCAATCCGAGACGCTCAGGTAGTTTCTGCACTGCCTTATGTATCGTTCCCGGAGCCTAATTGGTCAATAGACTAAGCAGGAAATATCAACACGGCAACATAACCCTTCACGCCATGCAGAGAGTGTCGCTGTATATGCTTCTGCAAGTCCTGAAGACGTGGATGCGTGCATCGATGCTGCTCTTGAAGCCAAGCCAGCTTGGGAGGCGTTACCCTTCGAAGATCG
Source organism: Phaeomoniella chlamydospora (assembly GCA_001006345.1). NCBI lineage: Eukaryota > Fungi > Ascomycota > Eurotiomycetes > Phaeomoniellales > Phaeomoniellaceae > Phaeomoniella > Phaeomoniella chlamydospora. The sequence continues at coordinate 63,523 of LCWF01000104.1, read as the reverse complement.
TGCAACTATCTTCCTGAGGGCCGCTGAGCTCATCTCTGGTAAATATCGCGCTGAAATTGTTGCTGCTACCATGCTGGGCCAGGGGAAGAACATATGGCAGGCTGAAATAGACGCAGCTGCTGAAACCTGCGACTTTTTCCGACATTACATCCATGAATGTTGGAGGCTGTTCGCTGAACAGCCGAAAGTGCATCCCTCAGGTACATGGAACAAGATGGAGTACCGTCCTCTGGAAGGCTTTGTGTACGCTATTGCCCCATTTAACTTTACTGCTTTGGGAGCGACCTTGATAGCACCGGCTGCGCTGCTTGGTAATGTCGTTATATGGAAACCATCACCATCCGCTGTCCATGCAAGTTGGATACTGTATAAGATTTTACTTGAAGCTGGTCTTCCGAAGAATGTTATTCAGTTTGTTCCAGGAGATGCCGAGGAGATCACCAATACAGTCCTCAGGCGTCCCGAATTTTCTGGGGTGACTTATATCGGTTCGACCGCCGTGTTCAAAGGCCTTCTTGGCAAGATTGGAAAGGCGACAGCCGAAGGGACCTTCAGATCTTATCCGAGGATTGTGGGCGAGACGGGTGGAAAGAACTTCCACCTTGTCCATTCGTCGGCAGACGTTAGAAGTGCAGCTTTACACACAATGCGGGGTGCTTTTGAATACCAGGGACAAAAGTGTTCAGCATGTTCGCGAGCGTATGTTTCTGCATCGGTCTGGCCTGAATTCAGACGACATTTGGTCGAGCAGCTGGACAAAGTCAAGATCGGTAAGCCAGAGGACTATAGCAACTTCATGAACGCAGTTATACATGAGCGATCCTTTGACAAATTGAATGATGTTATCTTGAGCGCGAAGGATGACTCTGAACTCGAACTGATTGCTGGCGGAAAAGCTTCGAAAGAGGAGGGATACTTTGTCCACCCTACCGTCTATGTGACAACCAATCCAAAGCACGAGATTATGTCAAAGGAACTCTTCGGCCCTATTCTCCCTGTATACGTCTACGACGATGCTGAATGGGATCATTTGCTCAAAACCATCGACTCCACCTCAACTTATGCTTTGACGGGCAGTATCTTCGCTCGAGATCAGTATGCATCTAAACATGCTCAAACTGCACTTAAGCATAGTGCTGGTATGCTATATTTGAATACCAAATGCACAGGGTCAACTGTGGCGCAGCAGCCGTTTGGGGGCAGTCGGGATAGCGGTACGAATGATAAGACGGGGACGATGGCTCATCTGTTGAGGTTCACCAGTGTCAGGACTATTAAAGAGGAATTTGGGTTACTTGATGACTTTCAATATCCTTCTAATGAAGTCTAAAATGACCGCTGGGTTAGATCATGTTTCAAGGTTAATTCGAATTGGAACGATCCTATCCTATAGGCTTTATTCTGGGCCTTTGTTGAAAGTTCAAAAAGGCAATTGTTAGTCTCGATTGGACGAACTCAGTATTTCAACAGCCTTGGAAATAGTAGACAAATTCTGTGAGAAAAGTTGACAGCCAAGCGCTGGTACAGGTAGACGACTGCATTCCATGACTTCCCGGGATGAGTAGGCCTGGATTTCAGGGTGCAAGGTCGGCGCAGAATAGAAGAAACTGATAGCTCTACCCTGAGATATGTTGTGCCCCACGACCGTGGTGCGATCAGATATAGTATCTCATCCATATCAGTCTCGCATCCTCAGATGGAAGACCCAGTGCCAGCACGGAGATCGGTGGTTGTCTCATGCATTCAACCAAGCTCGTGGAGGAGGCATTCACAAGCCACACGCGGAAACCGCAGCCGATCTGGCCAGTGTTTTCGTTCTGCTATATAAGTAACATCGCTCGAGTGGACTCCAAATTCGGACGCCAGCTTTGACACAAGCATAAGTTTTGTCAATATCTCGTCTAGCACCTTATCGTAAAAGTTGACTCGGGAGGTAAATTGATGAGTCTCGACGTTTGTTATATGGAAGTGGCCTGTTACGGGCTAACTAAATGGGTCATAGGGTGTTTATGGTAAATCTTTCTTCATGTATAACTCGACATACAGCGGATATCTGTTATTTTCAACATGAGGATTCCTAGAAAGTTCGACCCACGAATTCGTAGTGGATTCCTGGTCAGAGGTGAAGTGGAACAACGTTAGAAGCATGTCCACGGCCAAAAGAAATGCGCTGTGAGAGATCGATCCGTGCCACACCGCAAGAATGCAGGGCGGAGAATGCCTGCCTCAGTCAGCCGCTCAAGAGACCCATAACAAACGCTGTTCAAAGTTTCTTCGTCTCTACTCACTTTAACCTGGCCGAGGACTGGCTCTGTGCGAGTGAGGTTTGGAATTAGCCCTGAACTTGTCTTTGGGGTCCTGGGTCCTAGTTATTTGCTCGTACGTAATATCCGAAGACGATCCGTGGATGTTACAAGAGCCAAGTCCCACATGCAGAAGAGACTTTGGGAAGAGGGAACCATACACACGGCAGACATGCGTTGTAAACTCACAATGTAACATATCGGATTGAGTGCTATCAGAAGCGAATAATTACCCTTGAGCTTTCCTTTCCCTCTTGTTCTCGTCCGGCCCTGATCCTCTGCAACAACCTTTGCCTACGGCTCAAGGAATGAAGTCGGCCTAGTTATCCTGACTCTGTTGTGTTGTCTTTTCCGAAGGACCTCTTTGTGATCTCTATGAGGAATTTGTTCAAATCACCAAACATGGTCGCAGAGAAATCATTCCGAAGCGACGATAATGAAGGCGTTCATATCACATATGGAGCCGCTGGAAGACCAGATACAGCACAAAGCGGCGAGATTCTAGGTCTCAATGGCAATGGGGATGGGACGCATCGTGGTCTGAAGAGTCGGCATCTTCAGCTCATAGCCCTCGGTTGGTTTCCACTGCTGTAGGGCTCGGAGCAAAACAATCGATCTAACTCGGTTCCTTTCCAGGCGGTGCTATCGGCACCGGTCTCTTCGTTGGATCTGGTACCGTTCTGGCCGACTGTGGTCCGGGTAAGACATACCAGGAGAGCGCATCACCAGACTTGTGGGAGCTAATGTTGTTTCAGCTCCGCTACTTATGGCATATATCTGCATGTCTGCCCTCGTCTGGCTCATTATGCTCGACCTGGGCGAGATGACAGCTTATATGCCTATCAGAGGCCTCTCAGTTCCTTATTTGGTCAATCGTTTTGTTGAACCAAGTCTTGCTTTTGCTTCGGGTATGGTTCCATCTATCAGTGCATCTGATACCATACTAACGGATTCTCCTTAGGTTGGAATTATTGGTAAAATTCTGTGACGTTCTTAGCCTCATGAATGTGTTAACATATCATATAGGTACGCTTATTCTATACTTGTTGCAGCGGAAGTCACGGCTGCCTCGCTGATCATTGAATACTGGACAACCAAGATCTCGCCTGCTGTATGGATCACCATCGTTCTTGTCGGTTAGTACCATCTAGACATGCGCCACTCCTGTGCCGTGTAGCTAACAGTACGTAGTAATCTTGATTCTCAACATAGTGGCCGTCGCATGGTTTGGGGAAGCCGAATTCTGGTTTGCTTCAATCAAGCTCATAGCAATCACTGGCCTCATTATTGTCGGAGTCGTGATATTCTTCGGCGGTGCACCAGATCATGATCGTTTGGGCTTCAGGTATTGGAAAGATCCAGGTGCTTTTAATCCTTACATGACGTCTGGAAATACCGGGAGGTTCCTTGCTTTTTGGCACGCGATGATCAAAGCAGCTTTTGCCTACATCCTCTCCCCTGAACTCATTACCGCAGCTGCAGGGGAGTGTGAAGCACCAAGACGAAACATCCCCAAGGCTACGAGGCGATTTGTTTACAGATTGGTTGCCTTCTACGTTTTCGGTGCCCTCGTCATCGGAGTCATTGTTCCCTATAACAACAATCGCCTGCTATCAGCCATTAATAGTGGTTCTGCAGGCGCGGCAGCGAGTCCATTCGTCGTTGGAATTCAAAATGCGGGCATTCCAGTCCTTAACCACATCATCAATGCGGTAATTTTGACATCTGCATGGTCTGCGGGGAATTCCTTCCTTTATGCCGGGTCCAGAGTCCTCTATGGACTTGCCTGTACGGGTCAAGCTCCAAAGATATTTGGCAAATGTAATCGCTTTGGTGTCCCATATAATGCTGTGCTCGGCAGTTTCGCTGTTGGATGCCTTGGGTATCTGAATGTTTCAAGTACTGGTGCGACAGTGTTTAATTGGCTTAGCAATATAAGCACTGTCAGCGGCTTCATTGCATGGATTGTGGTTCTATACACCTACTTGGTGAGTCTAAGCTATCCTCTTCATCAAATGGTCTAACAATTTATTACAGCGTTTTCGAAAAGCAGTCATTCTCAACGGCATTACTGATCGCCTACCCTTTAGGAGTCACTTTCAACCATACGCAACTTATTTCGTCATGTTCATTGTCACCCTCCTGGCCTTGACCAACGGATTCGCAATTTTCTTCCCCGGAGAACTCTCTGCGTCAAGCTTCTTTACAGCTTACGTTACCATTCCAATATTTTTGGTCTTCTACTTTGGACATAAAGCATATTTCCGTACTCCTTGGGCCAAACCAATCGAAGACCTGGACGTCTTCAGTGGACTGGAAGAGGTGGAGGAGGTCACGGAAAGGGATATGGCCCCGGTGCCAAAGAACATATTGCAAAAGATTTGGTTTTGGATTGCATGAGCGAAGAACTTATTTGATCGCATCAAACGCTCTGCTTTTACTCTTCCTATGTATGACTCACCACGAGCTTAGCATGCGTTATTACACCCATGTATATACACTGTGTCTATGACAATGGAAACTTCTCAAAGAGAACGCATGATACCAAAACAGCCGACCAGCTACGTGTCGATCCATTTCCCCAGACATAAGTTTCCCCTGTTGCAAAGCACCTTATTTTGATTCCTTATTACGTATCGTAAATCAAACCGAGAAGCCGAATGCAACGTCTCCGTGGGGTACAGGTTCACAGAACATGGGGTTAGGTTTAGTTACACTTTCGCATCGTTTCCTGCGCTGGAAATCCTAGAAGGTATGTACCAAGTCTTCCGAGGTAGTAAGCGGGATCTGCATCCGCTGTTCTTCCCTGCGGCACGGGCAGCTTGGCCGAGCTCGGCCTTACTCACCTTGTCGGGCGGGAGCACAGTCCAAAATGTTTCAATTCCAAGCAGCACTCATAGTTGTTTCGATCTCTGACGTCCTAGGGCTCAGAGTGCGGTTTCTTTTGGGACAATTTGGGACTTGCTATTATATGGATTTGGATGGCGTACTCCTCGGAATTCTAATCAAGGTTGTCATAAATATTCATGGTTTTGGTCAATAATGTACTAGGCGTTTTCTCAAATATACTTGTCTTGTATATATCACGACCCCTAATTGATGATCCAGCACTTCAAAATGCCTCTCCCTTGAAGTATGTGTCCGTATTGCGTGCTTGTTGATGTAGAAGGTAAGCTGGGGATTCGAGTGGTCGTTTTCAACAGTGAGATCCGACTTTGGCTGTGAATGGTTCTTAATTGGGACACGCTATCCGCTATCGATAAGGATAAGCTACTGCACTCACTCACTGCCGCTCCAAATAATTTTTCTCTAGGGTGTCCAGAAAATTGTCCGACATGAATAAGTTGAGCTGGGATTGTAGAAGCCATTCATCTTGGTTTTTTTTCTGACAATAAATCCTCACCTCCGTCACTATGGCCAATACAACTGCAGTTGAGCCCGTACCTTCCCTTCCAGATCTTCTAGCGAATCTCAATACCTCTTTAGCCTCGTCATCAACTATCGAGGCTAATACGATCTTTGACCCTTCAACGGATGCGACGAAACATGGAATCTCGCTGCTGTCCACGAAGAACGAACTCCTGCTATCCTATCTACACAATCTTGTTTTCCTCATTATTTTAAAGTTGCGATCGATCTCCGAGAGTACTGATGGAAATCATGACCAGTCCCAACTTGGCAAGGATGTTATCGGCAAACTGGTCGAGTTGAAGACTTACATGGACAAAGGCGTTAAGCCATTGGAGGGCAAATTAAAATATCAGATTGAGAAAGTCATCAGAGCCGCGGAAGATGCAGACAGACAAGCAGCTGCTAAGAATGCAGCTGGATCCAAATCCAAAAAACACAAGAGCAAGATAAACGGCGTGCGAAACGGTGCTGCAAGCAGTGACGTCTCTTCAAATGCTTCTGAAGACGAGGATTCTGACGCTGAATCCTCGGCCAACGAAGCCGAACTTGATGAGCTCTCTTATAGGCCCAATCCAGCTGCTTTGCAATCCAAACAGCGGCAGCAACAAACAAACTCAGCTACCTCTAAAAACCCTACATCAGCGTCCACAGGAACCTATAAACCTCCCCGGATCAACCCAGTCTCCATGCCAGTTACAACAGCCGAAACGCGTTCTCGATCTCCAAATCGCCCTCAGAAGTCCTTCGTTATGGAAGATTACATTGCAGACGAGCTCTCCGGCGCACCCACCTCCCACCCGTCCATTGGATCCAACCAGGCCTTCACAACTCGCGGTAGACACACAATTTCGCAACGGGAACGCAACCAACAAGCCGAACGAAAAAGATACGAAGAAGAAAATTTCGTGCGATTGCCCGGTGAAAGTAAAGCCGAGAAGCGAAAGAACAAAGGCAGACGAGGAAGAGAGGACGGTGGATACGGAGGCGAGGAATTTAGAGGTCTTGGTGAGATCGGAGATCGAGTTTCGAGAGCAGTCGGGCGACAGGAACGAGGTGGAGGCGGCGGTGGAGGAAGCGCATTGGCCAGGAGTAGGAAGAGAGGCTTGGATGAAGGTGATAAGAGCGGTAGTGGTGGTAGGGTGACAATGGGAGAAGGATTTGAGAAGAGAAGAAGGGTGATAGAGGGCCGAGAGAGAAGGAAGAAGGGACGTTAGATAAGATTCAAAGCATATGTGCTCTATACAACTATGATGGTTGGGATTTGATGATCCGAAGAAAACCAGACTGTACCCGAGAGCCATGAAGACCATTATCATTTCCCTCATTGATCATATCTGTCTATGTATCACTGATCTAGTTTCTATCAGCCTGATTGATCTCTACTATGCGTGATCCACACTGAAACCCTCAAGACGCATACACCTCCAACCTTCTATTCATTTACCAATCACAACTCCTCTCAGCAATCAACTTTCTAAACCCCTCTCCCAAACACTTGACCACGAACTCCACATCTCTTTCCTTACCTTCTTGAACATCAACCCCTTCTCCCTTCGCGGGCCCTTCTTCCATTTTCACTAGTTGCTCTCCATCTACATCTCTCGTACTCCTGTTCACTACTTCTGGACTGCTCGCTTTGTCAACCTTTCCTTGCTGGGTTGATGCGGTTATCGGCGTGTTGTCGAGTAGGTCTTGCCAGCGCGTGAGGTAGGCACCGGGGCCGGGGTCGGAGGATATCAATGGTGTGGGAGAGGATGGGATCTTGAAGGTTGGGGAGGGTTGTGCGGAAGCGGAAGAGGCTGTTGGTAGATCTGTTGGTGGCGGAGAAGGGGGAACAGAGGAGCTCGTAGAAGTCGATGTGAGAAGCTTGGAGATGGAGGGGTGTTTGGATGGTCTGGATTGGAGAACCGAGACGAGCCGCGCGTGGGAAGAGGCGTGCACTTGGTCAAGGAAGCTGGTATGAGCATCGAGAATAGGGAGGATTCGGGATTGCTGGTCTGGGGATAGCGAGGAGAAGAGTTTATTCAAGGGTTCGGTAAGGTCACCGGCAGCCGTTTCATGTTGATTTCTGGTTGTTGTAGGGGACTTTTGTTTGAATTCGGTGGCGGCCTTCTTCGCCCATTCGAGGTACCAGCTCACTAATTCAGGACCATTTTTGCAACACTGGTGAATAAAACGGTGAGATGACTTTTGATGCTTTCGAAGGAGTTGCGCAAAGTCTCCGACTGTTGGTACGACAGCGTCTTTCCCATCTTTGTTCGTTGTTTGGACTTTGGCTAATTTGATGATGTCTCGGAGGAATTGCTCAAAGTCACTGACTGTTCCGCTAAGATCAACTGCTTCATGCATACGTCTGATAACAGGCTCGTATGCAGCCACGAGGTCTCGCACCGCTTGCGTTAGATGATCTGGGCTGCTGTGGCAAAGTGTTTGGATTATTTGCTTTCGGTCTCGTATAGAAAGTTGGATGTTGAGGTATTCGAGGGCTTGCCTGTGGTGGAAGTCAGTTAACTGAGATTCGAGATCAGCGTTCCTGAGTATGGCAGTGGCTATTGATAGTGACTGTTGTTCTGTAGAGCCATTAATATATATAAGTAATTAGAAACCTTGTCATACTCACGACTTTGTTTCCTGATCTTCTCCTGGTCTTCCCTGGGCTTGGTGGTATAGTCTTTAAGAGCTTGCAATTGGTCTTTGCCAAGCTGTGCCCTTTCGCGTTCAAGTTTGCCTGCCCGTGACTCTAGATCCTTGATGTCCCAGTTCAGAACCGTAGAAATAATGCTGTTTCAAATTAGTCGAAAATCACCCATGAAATTGAATTGGATATCGTACTGCTGCAACAGATTCATTCCTTCATCTTTCGACTGAGTCAAGCCCATCCAGTTTGTGAGACTGGTCACACTCATTTTCGTCAAAACAACCCTCACCATAGCGCTGATCATGGAGGCTACATTTCCGATCTTTAACGTTTGTCGGATGACCAAATAAGGAACTAGCTTGTTCGCATTGTCCATCAGTTTGAGAAGATACTGTCCCTTTGGAGAGAGTATCAAGGTGTAATGCATGAAGGAAGCCAGGCTGTAGCTAGTTAGCATGATCGGCGACCTATTTACGTGTAAACACTGCTGACAGGAGCTCACTTGACAAGTACAAATTCGTGGACTGCCTTCGTCGAAGGTGGATGTTCTTCAAGGTCATCTGTTTCGCCAGCTTTCACGACTAGTTCTTCCAATGATGTTCCGTATATCGTTCCATTGATGAAGTCGCGAAAGCCGCGCTGGAGATCATCTGCCTTTGTTATGTCGTAGTGCTGGTGAGCATTGTCTACTTGGGCAAAACCGCCAAACGTGCCTCGTACAGGATACTCGATAAGGGCAGATACTGCCGTTGCCAGTGTCTTCCGGCTTCCAATGACCCCCTTATCATAGCTTTCGCTGAGATTTGCCTTTTCGAGGTCCTCAATCAATTCGTGTACTCGAATTTTCCAGAAATCTTCGGACAAATCTCTCAACCCAGGCAAAGGTAGCGCGAATTTGGAAACAAGAGCTTGCAATGCTGGAGATGAAGATGGTTTACCATCCTCTGCAGTAAATGGTGGGCCATAATGTTTCAAGCTCCCAGGAAACCTGAAGTCTCTAATTTCAGCATAGGTATCGTAATGAGTGAGGATGTCCAGCAAGGCCGCGGACTGGGCGGGAGATAGATCTTTGGCCATTGCACTCCAATCACAACTGTAGGGACGTCCGATCTGGGTTTGACCTAATCCATGCGTTCTGATGGGCCGACACGCGCTGGACGTTTCTATGCCTTTTTCTCTTCAATCTGGTATCTTGAGCATAGCAGGTAAGATATGTGTTCATGTATTGGTATAAGACGGATCTCTTGGTCATTACCTAAGACGTCTAGAGGATGACGTCGGATGCTTGGCCGGAGTGCTTTTGGCCAACTGAATGATGAGAACAACAGACATATAATCAAGTGTTGTTCACAACCAGAATGGAGCCAAGTGTAACATATCTCACTGAATTGGGTGTGTTATTAGATAGAAGGCAGGATTGTTGATTCCTTTAATGATCTAGATGAGCTTCGCAGTAGCAAAACTGAATGAAGAAGATTTCCTGCTGGAACGAACTGTCGCGCTTCAACGCGCACACTGATTTTATCCCCGACAAGCGCACGAAAATCTTCGTTAGTCGATGATCGAAATTTGACATATCCGTCATGGCATAATTGAGAGCTCTTAGACCCCTGGGAATCACCCATACAGGTGTGAAATACGGAGTAATGAATAGTGGCACGACAAATATCACCCGTCAGTGACCCGAAGGTTACCGTGAATGACTGTTAACGATAGCTACTCACAGATACGGTTCTCAACTCTTGTCTGAAACAAATTTCAACTCGGCATCCTGGAGTGAATTTCATTTTAGAAAACTATGACGAGGATCAATGAGCTTGAGACACTTCGGGTACAAGCATTTCCTTCCGGCACAAATTGTCTATCATGGTCTGAAGATGGTGATCTCGCTATCGCGACGGGCGACTATGTCCACATTTATGTTCCGAAGGGAGAAAAGTCACATCAACAGTCTAATGATCCTACTAGTCATCGGGATTGGACATCAACGCGCCTCAAGATCAACACATTCACCCCGGCAGAATGGCCAGTCCTACCGTTATCTCCAACACCGGATTTCTCTGTTGGCGAAGAACAGTCAATAAGCAGTGCCTGTTCTATAGCATGGTCTCCGCCTGGACTTGGAATGCATCGTAGATGCATCCTGGGAATCTTGACGACAAATTCTGTGCTGTCCTTATGGGAATCCAACGGAATGGCTGATAGCTGGCGAAGGGCTCATGTGGTTAACAAGGCCCTGGACGGCTATTTTGATCGACCTACGGATAACACAGCAGAAGGGAGAGGAAAGCATCGGATCAGATCCTTCTGTTGGAGCCCACCGGTGCATGAAATTGACACAGATGAACATAGCCCCAAAGACCCAAGTGGTCCATTCAGATGGGGTATATCATACCTTGCTGTAGCAACAGATGCCAATTATCTTTTTATTTTCAAGCTTCAGAAATCTGGAGTTGACCACACAGGCACACATGAATGGCAGACTCAAGTGCTGTCATCACAATGCCTCGGAAGCTCTGTACCCATGCTTCACCCTAGAGCGATAGAATCGCATAGCATCTTTGCTAATTTCATCGCGACTTCGGGAGTTACAAGTGATATTGCTTGGAGCCCTTGGCTCCACGACATGTCTTCGGCCCAATTTATGCCTCGATCGATAATTGCTGTGGTACGCGGGATCAGATTGGATATCATCCAGGTGGCACATCAGATACTCAATCATGAAGAGAGCAGCACTGAACATCATAGCATCATTCTAAAGCAATTCGAAGATAAGAAATTGAGTGAAGCAATGCAGGAAAGCTCAGGTCCACTGGCATGGTGTCCTTCGGTATGTTCTAATGGTACACGTTCTGACACCGCTGACGCTACTAGAAACCACGCTCAAGGCTTGTCCTTTCGGTAGTCCTAAACAAGAAGCCTTCGGTTGTCGTGTTTTCAGAAGCGGGCGCTTTCGAAACAATGACAACACTTATCAGTCCCAAAATCGAGAGTGGGAATCTCGAAGCGAGACAACCTCCTTGCACCTATCGGTCGACTTGGGTTTCTAATCACTCCCTCGCTCCTCATACTTCAAAACAAGGATATAGAGCATACCCTCAGCTTCATTTAACTGGACAGACGACTGATAATGCCTTCACTATTGTTAACCTCAAATCTGGAGAGTGCTCTGAATTACTCTCCGCGCCGTGGTCAGTAGCACTACATGATGCTACGAGATCCTTTGGGGCCTCTTATGGACTTGAAGATGCTACACGTACACGGATTTATGGACTTGCGTCCAATGGCAAGCATGTTGCTATATGCTTCAGCGTTCATCCTACAGACATCATAGAATACATTACACCGTCATTAGAGCTCTCTCATGTGGCCTTCCATCCAATACCAGGAACAAATGAAGGACTAGGGACATGCTCGCCTAACTCTGATGAATTGAATAGAAGGAAGGAAATCTTTCGGTGGCTGATACTTAGCATCACTAAAAGAGATATCAAGAAGCTGAGCACATCTGATCTAATGTTACTTTGGACACAATTTCGGATTCTGTTCCAATTATCTCCGGATGCGCAATTCTTCTCCCCGTTTCTCACAACACTGGAGAATCTGGGACTGCATGCAGAATATTACACGAAGCATATGTTAAATATGAGCTCTCAAGAAGTTGTCGAGGGGTTAAACGGTTTAATGAATGGAGTCATCGAATTTTGCGAGATTTGCCACAGCGAGCTGGACTGTGAGTCTAGTGAGGAGACAATGTGTGAAAATGGACATGCCTATAGTAAGCAAAATGTCGTAAAAATATTACGTTCTAACACAGAGACTAGGTCGATGTAGTCTTTCTTTGTTGGCTATTCAAGAACCAGGCATCTCGAAGCGGTGTTCATTGTGTGAGAGACAATACCTTGATATTGCCAAGATGGAGCGTGAAGGCGCTTTGTCTACTAACCTGCAATCGTCTATAAACAGTAATGGCAACTCTAGCGAAGGTCTGTCTCGTGTCCCAGTTCTGGCGAGGCAATTGCTCGAAACATTTGACACATGCTGCTTCTGTGAAGGCAAATTCTACGGCTGAGATCTTTAGCCAGAGGAATGACTGTCAAAATGGCCGGGAATGTGGCCCGAGTGCTCATCGATGAAATCTATTTAGGACGACACATGATAGAAATTCCATTCTGATGTAAAAGGCATCACGAAATCCAGGTTCGCGCAACATGAATCTGGTTTATGGGGACGGTCCAAAGTTCCTTTATCTGGGATGCAGGTTCCTGGTTATTGTCGGGATGGAAGCTGAAGGCCGTCTACCGGATGCGGAATGCAGCGACAAAGACAACAATGTGATTGAGGACAAGATTAGAGATGTGAGTATGAGAATGGATGTACTCATAAGTTTCTGTCTCCGCTCAATCAGTCTTGTAAGAATGGTTCAAAATAATGGCGGAAATCGCGAAGCCTGGGTTTGCTGACAGCGAGCCATCGTCCATAAGAAATTCGATGATACTACGCGAAGTTGGACGACGATCACCCTCCATACACGAGCATCCATTTAGCCCCACCAGGAGTTTCGAGGCAGCTATATCAGAGAACAATGATCATCACACCTGGTCATGTCGTACATCAGATTTCGCCAAACCTTCAACAAGAGGGACCGAGCACCCGACAGAGGCGAAACTGACCCCTTTGTCATCAAACCCACTCTTCGGAACATTGGAGAACAAGAAAGATAAGCAAACAATTGATTCTTTGCCTTTTGCCGAACTGCCTGCCACTCCAGTCGTCGAAAACCAGACTAGGGCAACAGTATTGGAGAGACAGGAAGAAAGATCTTTGTTTGAAGACGACTCCTCCGGCGATGAGCTCGAGGCATCTTCCCCAAAGCTTGCTCGTACAGACAGGCCAACCGCCGTTCGCCCGAAGCTCGTCGAAACTAAATCATCATCTTCCGTTATAACTCATGTACTTCGGAATGATTCAAAGCACCAATCACCTCCCACATCACCCGGGACTACGAGACAGAAAGCTGCACAAGTCTTAGGAATTGAGGACACATTCATGGGAATGGCTTCAATGTCACCAACGAAGCAGGAAAGTTTCAATCTTCCTTCCAAGACGAATTCGTTATCCTCCAAGTCTCCACCTACGGCTGCAATACCACCGAGTGAAAGAGAACAGTCAGTCCCGCGCCACTCGGTGGACAATGACAGCGAGGCCTTCGTAACCAAATCTCAAACACCTCCTAGCCCTCAGCTGTCATTTGTCCCATCTTCGATCATCGAGGTTCCTGTGACGCCTCTCAGAATCTTAGGACTTGAAACATTACCATCACCTATGGGAGGTCTGGGGACTTTACGTGGAGTTCATACTCCAATTACAAATTATAACATAGACGGCTTGCGGTCAAATCCAACGACTGATACGGTATTGGCGCCAAATGCTGTTCTTCAACGCACACTATCTGCACCGCCATTACCTTTCCGGCGCTCTGATGGAACAGGAAACGTTGTCTTTATAGATCCTCAGGGCTATGGTTCAAATCGAAGTAAAAGACTAAATCGAAAAGTCACGGTACGACCAACTGATATCAAGGCGATTGACGTGGCACATGCCAACGGGCTACGTGGAGCTGTAACTCCTCGACTCGGCTTTGGCCAGCACGGTCCGTCCAAGGGATGGTTTCGAGAGAACATCGTTAGTACTCCGTACCCAACACGAGCAACTAGCGTAGCCCAGAGTTATAGTATAGGGCTAGACACTCCGGAGACTGATTATACCGAGAGGATGATGACGGGGGGTACCATAAAGTCGGAACACACGATCCCGAGGGGGTCTCAGTTGACTGGTAATGAAAGGTCAACAGTCCTCGACCAAGAGCGAGACGGGAGCATCCCTACTCACCTTTCTCCCCGAAACGCTGGAATAAAATCCATATTTGTGGACTTGGCTATTGCAGGTCATCCGAACAGGACATCACGGATACAGATCATGGGCATGGATCGATTGACTTGCGATGACGAGCAAGTGTTTAATCAGATACGATTGGGCTATAAGTCGTTAGTTGGCCTGTTTAGATATTATCTCTCTGCCCGCAAATTGACTCAGATAACTATCAACGATGGTGGCCCAGCCGACCGTTCTTTCGATGAGCACGACCTTAATCCTTGCTTTTCGAACCCATCCTTAGGGAGACGACGTAAAACCTTCCTCAAGCTCCTTCAACGACACCAAAAACAACAGCTCTGCCAATCAGTACACAACTCAAGTCCGACTATCACTCGTGCAGAACTACATCCAGCCTCAGCCAACGCCGACTCCGCCACCCCTGCTCTAGAGCCCGAAACTGCTTCCCCCAACCGACCCGCAGCCCCCCAGGGGGTGTCTAACAAAAACAACTCAACCGCAACTACGACCTCAGCGAATCTATCCCACTCCGCCGCAGACAACGAATCATTCCATTCTGCCCCAGCTACAACCACCACCACCACCACCACCACCAGCCATCCTCCCACACAGCCGGCACCATCTACTCTTACACCAAAACCCCGCATCCCGACCCTAACCTTCCACCACACCTTCTCTCCCCTCCGACTCCTCCCCCCCACCATTCTCCTCCTACTCGTTTCTTCCCTCACCACAATCCTCTGGATCATTTTCGGCGTCCCCGGCCAAACCCCCTATTCTCGGCAACCCACTGTAGACCCAGTCTTCGAGCCTGATCGAAGCAGTAGTCGGACATGGCATACCGATGCGGGAAGAAGAGTTACACCGGGGGTTTTGATGGGCTTGATGGTCTTGTTCCTTGGATTGGTGGGCGAGGGCGTTTGGGTTTGGGGAAGTTGGAGGGTTATGTAAGCTTATTTATTGGTTGGTTGGTTGGTTGTCGGACCGACCGACTGGCAGGGAGAGAGGGGGAATGGAAATTTTAGGGACTTGCGGATGGTGATGGAGGCGTGCGTATTGGACAAGGATATGGGCTTTCGTAAAGATGGAGAAGGAGAAGAAATGTGTTAACAGAGTTAATTGTTTCGGATGAATGCCTGCCTGGCTTCTGGGTCCTGCTTGTGCTCTAGTTACTTTTTCCAGCCCTTCCTCTTCGGTCTACGGGTTAAGAGGTTTAATTCGGTAGAATGAGGGTTATATAATTTTTACCATTGTGTTTACTTTTTTTTCTTTTGAATACTTTTTATTCTCTATAATATTTGGTAGTAGTAGCTAGAGTAGTTCCAAGCACATAGCGTGGTAACATTTAACAACCCCTATTACATAAATATTAATCGTAGATGCTGCATGATCCGATGAAGTTGACGATTTAGAAACAGCTAATTTAACACCTGCAACACGACGCTTAAGAAAACATATCGATTGAACTCGAAATAAACAAGACATGGCTTGGAAATTGACAGCGCTTGGAAGCGCGCTAGACCCTATGAGCTAGTGAGCAGAGCAACAGGACATGAGAATTCGTAGTGGGATTGGAGGGACAAGTCGAGAAGTTTCTGCTGCGTCAGCCCTCCATGCATCATTGACAATATTGATTTGTTTGTTGCAAACAAAGAGACGGATTCTCAAATCCTAAGGATCTTGGTCAATTGCTTTCATTCTGTGCAAATCTGACCTACATCATCCACAATTGTGATTTGCAGGATTTGGCGGATCGACTCGTGCCCATTTGAGAGAATGCCGAGGAAGATAGGATGAGACGAGGTGAGATACAGGATCTAGATCGCTTTGGTTCTCGAAAATAGACTGCTGTACACTGCATCAACGACCGGCTGGGCAGTGATTTGCCTACCACCAAAGAAGCGGCCGTTGAGGCCTTTAATCGCGTTTTCTCCGCCTTGGACTTTATCGAACTTTAGATATATATCCCCTTGAGTATTGGGGTCGAGAGCAATGTGAACAACATGCCCGTACTTGTCCTCGCATTCGGCACGAACGTCATCTTCAAGCTCTTTAATCCATTCTTCACCTTCTTCTCTGTAAAAGGAAATCGACATTAGCTTCAGAACGCATAGGAGGAAGCAGAGTGGGGGACTTACTCAGCTGGATCGAACATGTTCCTAACGAGTACACAGCGGCTAGCTTGGCTGACACTGACGGGCAAGGGTTTGACATCTGCGCGTTTGACTGGTTGCTGCTTTGTGGTTTCGGTAGGTTCATCTGTACGAGCAAGTTTTCTCATCAATGCATCTCGACTGTAATTGCTGAAATTTACTCCCGCAACATCTGTATCATCAAGCGCACTGGCACCACCTGCGCCTTTCTGGTCATCACGGCCACCGGCACGGTCAAATGTGCCGCCACCGCCTCCAGCATAAGCCCCACGACCACCGGCACCAGAGAAGGAAGATCCCTGGAAGTTCTGTTGGTTCCCATTCTGGCCTTGGAAGCGTTGCAAGAGATTCTGCGTAGATTCAGGAGTAAACTTATCATTGCCAAGCCCCACTCGAATCGGGCGGCCAGCGAGATCAAACCCATTCATCTTCTCCAGGGCTTCTCTGGCTTGATTTGGATCACGAAACCTGGGTGGTATGTTAGGTCTTGTAAAGTCAGTAGGCGGCAGATCGAAACATACTGTACGAAACCATAACCTCTGCTTCTTCCTGTCTCATCTTTTTGTAGTTGTACGAACTCGAGCTCACCGAAAGGTTCGAAAACATTCTGCAAATCTTCTTCAGTAATACTGAAATGTATGTTGCCGACATAGAGCCTGTGGAAAGGAACAGAATTATGGTTGCCGCTCGAGGCTTCGGGATTACGAGCTTGCCGATTCTTTTCGGCCTCTGTCAATTGTGCGATGATTGGGATGCCTAAAAGCTTTTGGCCAGTAAGTTGAATAGCGAGCGGGACTGATTCTTCCTGTCTGAATTCAACATATCCAACACTAGAAGTTGTAAGAACATGAATGCGAGACTTTGGGAACTTTATCTTACCCTTTGGAACGTCCACTAACTCGATCTTTCACGATCTGTGCTTCTTTGACTGGTCCAACTTTCTCAAAGAATGCAATCAATTCTTTGGTTCTAAGACGAGCAGCAAGCTGTTGAACAAAAACAGTGCGCCTATCACGTTCATCTTCAGTAAGCTGGGGCTCGGGAGTCTTGCTCTTTGCGTTCTTTTTGGGACTTCCCGAGCGTCTGCGGTCCTTCTCTCTGTCACCACGACGGTCTCTACGACGATCACTGTCACGATCATCACGACCTCGTCCACCGCCAGGTCGATAGTACCGGTCATCTTCTGGAGACCTTGTACGTGTGCGTCCACGACCTCCACCGCGGTAGGAGTCACCACGATAATAGTCGTCTCGGTCACGGCGGGAATGATGGCGATCTGAGTCGCGGCTTCTGCTTCGTCGCTTGCTTCTGTGGCTTCCATTAGCACTGCCGCGGTCGCTCTTTGGAGTTATCTCTCTATCTCCATCTCTTTCATGGCGGCGTTCACGGCTACGGTCTTTTCTCTTACGGTCGCGGTCTCGAGAGCCGTCTCTATGGCGATCGCGTTCGCGACGCTCTGCTCGTTCGGACTTGTGGCGGTCATCTCGATCACGGTCCTTGGATATATCATCGGCTGCTGAGGCGGCAGTCGAGTCAAGAAGAGCTTCAACGTCGAGACCTGACATTGCAAGTGTTGGTTGGGAAGTGATTTTCACGAAGTCTTGCGCAGGATGGAATGTCACTTGGACTGGTCAGATAAGCTATCGAATCGATGCGGTGAATCGAACCCTTTTTTGAACAAATGCCTTTTGTGGATTACAGCAGTCTCCGGCAAACAGTACCGTACTTCGTAACTCAGATGTTCTGTGGACCTGGTTGAGATATTCTGCGTGAGGTGAGAGTGAATTGCTGAGATTGCGCCTTGGTGATGGTTGAAAGACTAAGAAATTTTACACCACCCAGATTCAGATCACGTGATTAGTAGCCAAACCCAGACATTGGCGTGGTGAGCTTCAAATGCTTTTCATAAACTCGTGTGAGATATTGCAATAGACATTAGGCGTTGTAGGTATGATTATATACATGTGCCGAGTAGGGTTTACCACTATGCAGTATTGTTGTGCACATTGACCGAAACAAAGACGCCACCGCGAACCCCAATCCCAGACCTCGCTCCCAATGCCTTGTAGTAGAGACTGCCCAGTATCAATACATCGTCTAGATCGTTTTGACCGGCTTGACATAATCAAGCTCAGTACCAAATACCCAATCCCAAAAGCGGCTGGTAACACCAAACCCATTCTCATAATCTGCAAAATGGTGCTTGAGATGGTATTTCTTTAGGTCTTGGTAATACGATGGGAGACTGTGATGGTTAGAGAGAGAGTTATCATGGGGAACAAAAGTCCTCACCTCTTGTGATGGAGGAAATAATGAGTCATGTCGTAGCAGATGTACCCAAAAATGCCGCCACAAAAGACAGCTGTTGCTGCGTACCAATCGTAAGAAAAGACCGCGTGGGCCAATTTCCAGAATGGTGTGGCGAGAACGACGAATAATGTAGGCGGCATCACAAGTCTATATTTGTCCATTGGTAGATAGTGGTGAATGCCGTGCAAAAGGAAGTGGGCAGTGATCCCGACACGATTGTCCGGAAGATAGCTGTTGACCCATTAATCATTGCAATCGTCATAATTGACCTGATCACTTACTAGTCGATGTGAAACAAACAACGATGCAACACGTATTCCACCAAAGTCCACAAGCAGAGCCCAGTAATCCAATATGCGCAAAATCCGGACACTGATGGCAGTCCATTGAAAGCCAATATTGTGCCATATGTGACAGGTGGGAACCATACCAGGGGGACAACCCACCAGGCCGTCCTACTTAGAGGCTCTAAGAAGTTTCCAAAGAGTGGCGCCGAGTCACCACCTCTATAATGCCTTGGGCGGTGAATTTGTTGTAGATAAAATTCCTTGCTGAACCCACCGTTCCACACCTGCATGAACATAGGCCGATTGAGATCAATAAACTTGTGTGTCTTGTAGTCTGCTGTGAGATCCGTCTCCTTGGTCAAATCCTCCTCAGAAGACATGCCCGTTGCTGCGTATACTGGCCTCTGCTTCATCCCGCCATTAACACCATGTTCACGCAACTCTGCGATTCCTTGGGCTGAAGCCGGGAGCGGGACCACTTGATCAGGTGCATTGCTGTCGACAGCGGTATTGATGACGGGTTCCGTTGGCATGTATCCAATGAGACTCTCATCCAGAATTTCGTACGCTGCTTCTGAGTGGGCATGCGAGACCTCATCCTGCATGATATCGCCAACGTCTTTGCCACCATATTCCAAGATCAAGTCGCCGCCTCCTGGGTGATCCGAGATGAAGTCGGTGACATCGTAGACCTTAGTTCCGATGGTAACATAGCAAGACTTTGCGTTGTTGTGCGATGCGACATCGACTTGTGTCAAAGTAGGGAGTGTGGTGGTGGTCGACATGTTGACCAAGCCTCGCGCCAAATGCAGGTACTGTAGGAAGTTAACGAAAAGCAAGTGATGGTCTATCTGGATACAATCGGCATTCGCTGGGATGAAAGGTATGTATCATCAAAAGGCTCATTCGAAGTAGGGAAGGGATTATTATTGTTTGACACGAGAATTGTCTTGCCTAATTAACGTTAGATTCACATTACATTCGCTCATCAATAAAAGGGGACCTGAAAAGGTGGCGAGACCTTTTGGTATCCGGAGGGCCGCGGTAATTAATTAATTAAGTTAGTTAACTTAATTGAACAAATCTCTTTTTTCCTTTCTCTCCGGAGCTGCGGTTCAAGACTACTGCCGAGCCCCAAGCCGCGAATCATCATCACTTGCTACAGTACAATAACGATCACCATATGCCAAGAATACCCTCATCGATAAACTTCACTCGATACACACGCCAAACCAGAAGTCACCTACCTCCACGGTGACGGGACATGATTAATTGTCTGCATAGTAGAGGTGATAGGGACTCATTCGTCTCTTATACGCCGAACCTGCTGGTCTATCCTGTGTTGGTATCTTGAAATGACGCGCCTGCGAAACTTCCACCACTTGCCCATTGGCATGTGATCATGAAAACGAGACCTGATTTCCGAAAGTAGGATAGAGAATATTTACGGCCTGAGCTCCTCACCTCTCTGCATATCGCTCTCTCTCTCCCAGATGTCCCTATGTCGTTGCTGAGATACCGTTCTTGCCAATGGTACTATGCCTATAGACATAATGCCAGTTGGATTTCGCCATATCCTCTCTGACCTTGTAGTTGTCTTCCGCATCTTTTAGAATCTGGGTATCGATATCGGCAATGATCATTCCTTCGGCATCTCCTAGCTTTTCCAATGCTCCAATGAACGGCACGCTAATCTGGCTCTCCCCTACACAAATATTTTTTTTATCATCTCGCTTGGGAACAGCATTTCCTGCGTTCACAAAGACGATGGCACAAGTGTTCTCGAAACACCTCGAAACAACCATGCTGTTCAAGACCAGCTGCTCACAGCGGGCGTTATATCTCATACCAGCACCGGAAGCTTCTGCGAAGGTCCAATAGGCAGGGATGATGATGGTCTCCGCACCGCCAGCAATAAGCTCTCGAAATGCTTCTGGAAATGCGAGATCCCAACACGCTAGCAGCCCGACCTTTCCGATTGGCGTGTCAATGACTGGATGCAGGTCGTCAACTGCTGATGTTAGATGACCTCTCTCGGAGTGCCATAAATTCTTCTTTTGATATGACCCGAGGATCTTTCCCTGATTGTCAATGAAGTACGCAACATTGCGGAAGAGCGGATTGTTGGCATCGGCGTCTCTACATCCTGAGCAGCTTGGAGTACACGTAGAGCAAGGATGCTGCTCTATTATGGTTCCAGGGACAAGGCAGATGTTGAGTTCTTTGGCCAACCCACAATAAGACTCGACATATTTGCGATATTGAGCTGCCTGAATGGCCCATTCAGGGTGACTAGGCTCCCAAGCATTGAGGTGGAATCTGCTTCTGGTCAGTAAGTTTGTTACTTTCAAACAAGTGTCCAGCTTCCCATCTCAGATAATTTCCAGGGAAGCAAGACACTATGATCATCTTACTCAGGCAGTACTGCGAGTTGAGCGCCTTTTGCAGCCGCTTTTCTGATAAAGTCACAGGCTCGTTTGTGATTGGCCTCGGGGGCCAAGGGCTGTTGACAAGATGGTCAGTACATGCCTTGACAAGCAAATTAACGGGAGACAGCACGACACCTCACAGTATAACTGAATAGCCGCAATTTTGTATGAAGACATATTGTAATGTTCCGTCGGACAGATCTTGTCAAAACATTGAATTAGTTTAAAAAGAAATCCTATGAGCGGGGTGATAAAGATAGACGGACAACGCCGTTGGTTCGCCGACAACAATATATATCCATTCATAGACTTCACGATACCATGTGTACACAACCTTCTGTCTATATTTGCGAGTGCTAAAGACATCAATTATTTACAAGAGAGCAGCTCAGTAAGTTATAATACATTGGTTTGTTTCTTTTAGCCATGTGTGTCTCAGAAAATGAACAAGTATGCTGCAAAGCCTTATCAGGTTGCAGAATCTTTCTCTTCTTCCTAAGCCTCACGCCTGATTTCGCAAGCCTGAGGAATGCGAAACGTAGAGCCCCACGACGATGAGGTGTGAAAGCAAAGAAACAATTGGAATTGGCAATTTTATTTGTCGACATTGTATTTTCCTGCTCTCACTATCTCCAGCCCATGGCCCTTAATTTCTCGCAAATGTGGTGAGCTTCACATTTTGGGCCGTTGCCTCCTTTCTCTCAACTGGTGAAATTTCATCATCAAGATACTGCTGCTTTCTTCTTGCGGATCGTGTTGCACTTCGCAAAATGGCCGAATTCGCCAGTGATTTCTATGATGGCATTCTGAATTTCTACTACGATGATGACGATCACAACTTTTCTTCCCTGCCTTTTTCCATGACACAGCGTCCACCAATTCCCCAGGAAGTGGTCCGGTGTCCCTTGTCCAAGGCTGCGCACGAAGGTGGACACAATATCTGCCCTATTAAGGAGGATGGGGTGTGGCTCTGCAACATGGACCCAAGGAGCTTTGTCGGTGAGGTGAACCTAGGATTCACAAATGCTGAGGCATTGCAATACGTTCGTCAGGAACAGCCTGCGATGTATGAGAGGCTTTTTGGCGGATCCCAGAGGTCAGAGATCAACGTATTGTCTGAGAAGCCCCCTACGACAACCCAGAAACTACGTCCATCCCACTTGACCGGCAAGCGCCTTAGAGATATTGCATCTGGTTTTGAGGAGCAATCCGCGCCTGAAAAAGAGGGGAAAGCGTCCATAAGATCTAGCAAGAGATCACCCTCAGCTTGTGCCAATATGTCAAAAAGTGCCACCTACTTCAAGAAAGTTGGCAGCCCAAAGGCTACTCGCATTCCTATTCTGAGAGCTAGGAAACACAACCTTACGATACCAAATGCCGCAATGCTAGATGGATCTCAGAATATGTCCAGTCAGGAAGACCGTCGCAATAGGATACTCCATCGGGCTGAGCGCATTGGATTCAACTCGGACTCCAGTCGCCCTAGAAACACGGAAATCAATGATACTAAGAGTCTTAATGCATCAATAAACAGCTTAGACGAGCCTTTGGAAGATTATCATACATGTTTGTCCAAGCCAAACTCAGTCTATGCCCATTCAGAGACATCCACCGGAAACGCTGACACGGAGCTCATGGTCAAGAAGCGCAGCGAACCGAATAGCAAGAACTATATTACACAGACGTCCTCTGCCAATTGTCCGATGAATTCAAGCTTGAAACTCGTCCCATCCATCGATCGTACTGTCACAGAGACTTTCTGCAAGCGAGACTGGCATGTTCACGAGAGAAACTACATGAGTGACAGCCGGAAAACTGCCATCCGAGAAGGAGAATCCTGTATTCAAATCGATACAAATGAGCCATGTCCATGTATTCCAGTCACGGAAGACATAACCGAACTCCATCAACCTGCGTACAATCACGATGAAGACAGCAGATTTGATACGGAATTAGAAGAAGATAATGATGACCACGATGATGAAGAGGGTACAATCCATACTCCACCTGAGACTCGATACTCACAACACCCCAGTACTCACCAAGAGCAATCACCTACCGAAAGCTGCCGTCAAAGTGGGTTGTTCACGCCTTCCGCCTCATGCACACGCTGGGCATAACCACGCACAACGATACATGACCTCTGGACAATGGGGGCAGGTCTAATAAATTCAAAGCTTTGACCTGTAGGTGTAAGTGGTGGTGAGGTCTTTGGCGGCCGGCTTAGGACAAAGAACATTGGCATATGGAGTATTTGGGACAAGTATCCGTCAGTTGCTTGAGACACCTCAGATAGCGGTGGTCCGTACTATAGCTTCCGAGGAAATGACCGCGGTAGACAGAATTACATGAGGGAAATACACGTATCTATGTTTCCGGCAGCGGCTGTGTAGAATGGTAGAGTGATAGACGACATACGACATACGAACTCAGAAAATCGAGAGTAAATGGTTTTTTGGTTCTCTTGCAACTTGAGACAATACACATGTTAGCAGGACATTGAGTTACGAATCCCAAACATCCATACCAATGTAGACAGCAATGTTGGTTCTCCGTGTCATTCTCACTTCAACCTTGAATTGTCTTCGTAGCAACGCTTTGATTCACGACCGGCGACTTCTCTCCGGTAGCCCCGCTATTCTGACTCTCGGAATCTGGATTGCTGATCGCTTTATTTTTCTTTCCCTTCGAAGGTAAGAAAGGCCAATGACCCTTCTTTTCGTTGTATCTCATGCAGATGAAAGCGGATATGACGACGACCCAATAAAGGTTGTAGCCGATAACGCTGCCGAGTGTTGCACTGTTCTGCCAGCCGAGGATGGCATTGAAAATACCCCATCCGCTTCCGCCGTTGAGTTCGGGGTTGCAGCAATTGACATGCCAAACGCTCACACGTATGTCATAGGATCCTGCTCCTGAGCCGGTTTCAGCAGCATCTCCACCGGTGAGATTGTTGAAGGCGTTTTGCTCGAAATACCAGATGGCTCGAGAGAAGAGACCAGCCGCGACAAGATAAAGGACGCAAGTGGAGACGATGAGGAAGTATTGAAGAGGAGCAAGGTTTCCAAATCTGGAAATGGTCAGCACCTTCGATACAGTCTTTCACGACCTGGAACTTACTTGTAGATAAGCACGCCGACTAAACATCCAGCACCAAGGCCAACGACAGTGGCCAAAGGAATGGAAGAAGCTGGGAGGCCGAGAGAAACTCCACCGATGAAGACCACAGCTTCCAACCCTTCTCTCAAGACTGTGATAAAGGGCAGGACGAACATGGCATATTTTTCTAGCCATCTCTTGAATCGTGTCGACGCTTTTCCCTTTGGACCGTCCTTAGCTTCGAGCGCAGCAGCCAATTTCACTCGCCACTTGGCTTGAAGTTTGGAGACGCGAAGCAGCGCAGCACCCATCACGGTGATGATGATTGAAGCTATAAGTCCAAATACACCTTCCCAGACATATTCTGCACCGGACCAGGCGTCTTTGCCCAGCCCATAGAAGGCGCCGATGAGACCGCAGCCGACGACGATACAGATGAGCAAGCCGAGCAAGGTGCCAACCCAAACCTTCAAGAGTCAGAGTTGAGACTTGGAGAGGATATTCATTGCGTTACCTGTTTCCGTAATCTCCTATACACTGCGGGGTCTTTATCTGGGCCGATATTCTGCTTCAGAAATGAGAGAAGGATAGAGACGATAATAACTGTCTCTAAACATTCTCGGAAGCAAATGAAGAAGACTACCGGCCACTGATCAGAACTAGGAATCCTCTGACAGTGAACATAGTGCTACTTACCCGGAACAGCAAAAACGTTTACCATTGTGATATACGGCCAGAGATTTGCCTGGTTAACACACGATATGGTTCCTCTTGCACGAGAGATTTGCTGTTGCTAAGCGGCTAATTCGGGGGAGAAACCTTGGGTTGTTATATAGATAGGAGAACCAGAAAGAAGGGAAATAAATCAGATAAGATGAGATGAAAGTTATCAATCAGATACGAGCTGCTGTCAATGCCGTCAAGCTGGGACGAAGATCACGCTAAGTTTTATTGCGGCAATGCCATCCTGCTCCGAATGCTCACACCACGCGAGAATTTGAGCAGGCAAGCCTTCGATGAGAAGGAGCAACAGGTGACCCATACTCCAGGGCTAGACGGTGGCTGCTATATCGGAGGGAAAGCAAATGATTGTTGCATTAGAACCAGTGTGGAATTTACCGTGGTCCGTCACCTTCCTGAAAGGTAGAATTGAGAAGGAGGAGTAGAGCAAGTATGGGTCAAGGCAAGGGTTCTGGACGTGCTGCATTATTGGTTGGACCCCTCACCACTGCGTTTCGACCATTTTGGCGCCTGGGGTGGATCCAGGATACGAAGATTTTGACATTGTTCACTTGGGACCCGACCACCTTAGCTGCGTGCTTTTGGACCGACTTTCAGAGACAAGCACTTGGTAGCGACTTGGCAGAAAGCTTCAAGAAGAAGATCATTGTTGCTTATCAGATCCCGTTCATCGGCGAAGTTCGACCTCCGCAAACAGCATTATCAAGTCCAGATGCCATCGCATGCGTCCATTAATGCTCGGCTGTCACACGCAGTCATTGGAAAGTTGGACAACGAGTCAGCATCTGCATTCTATCGTGTCGTGCGGTGGCGTTCATTTGTCTTTCTCTCCCGCTTTAAAGCAAACTTTGACAAGAGGACGTGAGTGATAACCCTCATGGCAGGACAAAGCTGGGTTGCAACTATTCGTTGAAACCTCGCTAGGTTTTCCGCGACATGGATTCGACAATCCACGGACATTGCTCTTATTTGCCAGAGATCCTGACCGGCATTTTATCTGATCATAATTATCTGATAATTGGTCGGGAGTGAAACACGGCTAGACCACCACACAGATTGCTGTACTGCAGCCCAAGAAAAGTAACATCTTAATCATCGGCACTAACTACATCTTTCACACGAGAAACTTGACCCACTCGGGACTACCATGGTAACCTTTCCTTTCCTTTCCTTATTCTGGAGGAGAAAAGTTCGCAAAAGAAATGAAAGCGAAGGTCCATGCAGCCTCTTGCTTCACACCATGCTGGTTCGATACTGGGGGTTTGAACCAAGGAATGGCGTAGCGTATATGACAGTTTCCCACCCTGACGCTACTGTGAGAGTGGACATCAAGACTTACTGACAGCAGCCTAGTAAATACTGGAATTATAGTTCTGACCTGCTCGACTTGCTCCTGTGTTAGCAGCACAACGCGATGGTCTGAGTTATCGTTGCTTATACTTGCTATTACCGGGTTATCGACGTTCCACCTTGAAAGGTTTGCAGGAACGCCACGTTCGTATGAAAGAGCCACAGAACTCTCCTCGTATAGTCTCCCTTCATCCGTCCCACGACCACAACCGTGGACTAACCCTGTCCATCGAGATATTTCTTCTGGTCTCGATTCCAGCAGTCCTCAGAGATTGGCTATCAGTCCACCTCTGTGCGACTTCGGCACAAACACCTTCGTCCAGTACGTGATATAGTACACTTTTCTTCTTCTTTCCTTTTGGGGCAGAGGCAAGGCCCACAAGTCTGAACCGGGATCCTATCCATTCGTACCACACCATCACGAGAGACCTCTACTCTTATCTGGTTGTTGATATACCTATTCATCCCGATTTCCTCTAACAACCAAACGATTCTCTGATAGCCCACTTCGTGCACGAGTATTAATCTTCGCAAGCCGTACGATATTTGTGTCGACTTCCAAGGACTACAAGGACCTTGATATCGCCGACAACTCGTTGCTCATGAGCGCACAGCAATTCTGATCACAATACGGAATAGAGAAACTATGGCGTTATCTTTGTCGAATTTTCTTTTCCTTTGTTACACCGTTTTTACTATCAGGGTCCAGGCTGCTGTCCGGACCTATGACTTCAACATTGGATGGTTGAATAGGAATCCCGATGGCATGGTTGAACGACCGGTCATCGGGATCAACGGCCAATGGCCAATTCCGAGGATAGATGTTGATGTTGGTGACCGGGTTGTCATTCATGCACACAACAATCTCGGAAATGAATCGACTTCGCTACATTTCCATGGTATCTATCAGAATGGTTCTACGGAGATGGATGGCCCGATCCAAGTCAGCCAATGCGAGATTCCTCCCGGGTCGTCATTTCTCTACAACTTTACTGTACGCTCCCAGCGGAGGCTATCGTCCCTATCAAAAACTGACAAAAGCAGATTAACCAAACGGGAACCTATTGGTATCATTCGCATTCGAAAGCGCAGTATCCTGATGGTCTACGCGGCCCACTCATCGTCCACGATCCCAGCGATCCATATGAAGGCAAATATGATGAGGAACTCGTTGTTACCCTGTCGGATTGGTATCATGATCAGATGCCGGGTTTGCTCAAATGGTTCATTAGTGTTGCTAACCCGACTGGCGCTGAACCTGTGCCTAAATCAAACCTTATGAATGACACACAGAATTTGACTATCCAGGTCGAACCCAACAAGACGTACAAGATTCGTCTCATCAATATCGGAGCCTTTGCTGGTCAATACTTCTGGATCCAAGGCCATGACTTTGATATTATCGAAGTTGATGGTATCACGACTGAACGACAAAAAGCTTCTCAAATTTATCTTTCCGCGTCTCAACGTTATACCATTCTCCTTACCACAAAGAACGAAACCACGAGTAACTATGCCATAATGGCCAGCATGGATGAGGATCTCTTTGATACGGTTCCATCGTCCTTGAACCCTAACGTGACTTCTTACCTTGTGTATGACTCCTCGGCGTCCTTACCTAGGCCTTACGACACGGAAGCCTTCGACCCATATGACGACTTTTACCTTGTTCCGTACGACAGACAAGAGCTTTTAACAGACCCTGACCAACGCATTGTGCTTGCCCTCTCGATGAATGATCTTGGAAATGGTGCAAATTACGCATGGTTCAACAACATTACATACGTTCAACCAACAGTTCCGACATTATACTCTGTTTTAACTTCTGGTGAGCTAGCAACAGATGCAACCATCTACGGTAGCTATACCAATACCTTTGTCCTCGAGCGAGGTCAAATCATCGAAATCGTCGTCAATAATCACGATACCGGCAAGCATCCGTTCCATTTGCATGGACATGCATTCCAAGCCGTAGCAAGGGGTGTAGATGAGTCGGGAGACTATGATGCAGAGAACACGACTCTGTCTGCTATCCCTATGAGGCGAGATACTTTCATGGTCCAACCAGATGGATATATCGTTATGCGATTCCGCGCCGATAATCCTGGAGTTTGGATCTTCCATTGTCACCTTGAATGGCATCTGAGTTCTGGTCTTTTGGCCACGATGGTTGAAGTAAGCACTCCCTTCGTACACACCCTCAAAAAAAAAAAAATTTTATAATCAGTCCTTTACTAATTAATAACATCAGGCCCCCTTGGCAATCCAAGAGCAAATCACCACGCTTCCACAATCCCACATCGATGCATGCCAAGCAGCATCGATCCCAATGGTCGGCAACGCCGCTGGCCATGGCTCGAATCTCTCGTCGATAGACTCAACATCCTCCACGTTCCAATCCGAGAAGTCCGCATGGTTCGACCTTAGCGGACAGCCTCACCCTCCAAAGCCTCTCCCATCCGGCTTCACGGCAAAGGGGTACGTCGCTTTGGTGTTTTCCGTCATCGCAGCTCTCCTGGGTCTTGCCAGCATCGTCTGGTATGGATTGGGCGAGATCAGTGAAGGAG
The DNA here is from genome assembly GCA_001006345.1 of Phaeomoniella chlamydospora. NCBI lineage: Eukaryota > Fungi > Ascomycota > Eurotiomycetes > Phaeomoniellales > Phaeomoniellaceae > Phaeomoniella > Phaeomoniella chlamydospora. The sequence goes on along the minus strand of LCWF01000104.1, from coordinate 34,340 downwards.
AAATCAGGAGTGCAGAGAATGTTATCAAAGACGCTGGTATCGCACCTCCTAGGGAGGACGAGTGAGACTAAATTATTATTATAGCATAGATCTATGTATGGATCGAGAACAAATGATGAGGTGGGATGAATGAATATTGTCCTCGGGTTTTTGATTTTAGTAATTTCAATTCTTTCTGTTTCTGTCTCGTTGATGGTTCCGTTCTACTGGTGATGTAGATGACAAACGGCAAAGTAAGGCTATAGGTGTGGATGGATACCCGTGTGAATATCAATCAATATACTTGTTGTACCTTGGCCGATAACGCATCTCCCTATTATTACCTCCTGGTGGATTCGATATTTTCAAAACATTACATAGTCCCTGGTGGAGTTTCTAACTTTGCACAGATCTTCCTACTCTCGATGCTCCGCCCTCTTCTCCTGATCCGTCGCCTCTGACCCGGCTGTTGCTGCTGCTGCTGTTGCTGTTCCTGCTGTCCCCGTGTGGGTCGCAGTAGCATCAAAGTTTCCTGCTTCGATAGAACTTGCAGTGCCAGCGTTGGCTCGGATCCTAGACATTTCTTCTGGATGTGGAGCGACCCATTTCGAACTCTTCCACGGAGCAACCCCTTCCAAATACATAGTGTCAAGTTCCTCAAGTGTTCGCCCCTGGCCTTCGATCGCAAAGAAATAGACAAGCAGGCCCCCGAGAACATTGCAACCGGCAAAAACGTATCCAAATTGGAAGTCGATGGCGGAGGTAATGAAGGGCGTGAAAAATGAGAGGAGGAAATTCCACAGCCAATTACTCGCTGTGGCCAAAGCCATGCCTTTTGCCCTGTATCGAGAAGGATAAAGCTCGCCGATGATCGTCCATATCATAGGGCCCCAGGTGGTGGCAAATGAAAAGATGAAGAAGGCTGCGAAGCATATCATGGCAATGCCAGTTCTTTCGGTTTTCGTGGGTTCGTCACGATTCAAGGAGAAGTGGCCGATAGAGGCGAAGATGAGGAAGCATACGAACATCGCGGTTGAGCCGACTATGAGTGATTTGCGACGACCATAATGTTCCACGATATATAGACCGTAGAAGGTTGTGCCAAAATTGATGCCGTTGAGAATCATCTGAGTAACAAACGAGTTGTCGATACCAGTAGACTCGAAGATCACAGTGCCGTAGTCTAGTTCTGGGTTAGGTATATCAACAAGGTCAAGTGCAACGAAAACTTACAGAAGAAGTAGTTGGCACCGGTCAGTTGTTGGAACATCTGCAGCAGCATCCCCAGAGCAATCCGGTAGGCCATTTTTGGAGCTGACAGCATTTGGAAGAAATCTCTTACGGATCCGGTTGTGGCTGACTCAGCTCGAAGTTTGGCATCAATTTCGGCAAGTTCGTGATGGATGCTGTAATGGTTTTCACTCGAGGTACCATATACCTTCATCATGGTCTTTTTAGCCCCTTCATGATCGCCTTTTCGATAAACGTAACGTGGTGTTTCAGGGAAGAACATTATTCCAATTCCGAGTATGAAGGCCCAGACAAAGCCAATTCCAATCGGGAGTCTCCACGATGTTGCATTATCGCGTTGGTGCTCGTAACAGCCGTAATTGATACAGGCAGCCAAAAATATACCAAGAGTGACCAGTAGTTGATAAGTGCTGATAAGGGCACCACGAATATGTGGGGGAGCAGTCTCAGCCTGGTACATTGGTACAAGAAGACTGAGGGCACCGACGCCCAAGCCTGCCACCCACCTGCCCATCATGACCTATCCAATGTTTTAGTACTGACCGTCCAATTTTGGCGATTTTCCTAACCTGATACCACTTATCAACGGATGTCATTTGGACAATGAGACCAATGCAGAATATAACACACCAAAAGCTTATGGATGGACGACGTCCGATCCGGTCAGCAATTGGCGCAGCCACCAGAGCACCGATCAAAGTACCAATCGATAGCATACCCACAATGAGCCCAGAGCGGACATCGCTGAAGTAGTACTCGCCGGTTGACTCGCGGAATTGGCCGAATCGTTCGAGAAAGTCAGGCATGGCCAAGAAACCGGAGATCTGGCCAGTGTCGTAACCGAAGCTAGAGCGGATGAGCCTGAGATGGTGTAATGCTAGAGTGGTCTTACATGCAGCCTCCCATCGAGACAAGGACGCCCATGCTGAACGACGCCCATGTCACCCGGGGTAGGGGTGAGTGATCGTAGAGCGAGGGCTTCCCATCTTCATGTTCTGGCGTTACTTGTCCCGAATAGGAAACACGGTTACTGAGATCAAGCCTTGGAATCTTGACCTTCATTTGGATGTGGTCGAATAAAGTTGGGTTGTTGGATCTGTGTGATGATTGCTAGGTAGTTGAACAACAAGTACATCCTCCAAGTTCGATGGAACGATCCGTTATATATCCTTCTGGACGGATGGACGGCCGGAGTTGTTGGCAGAGTTTTCATGACTCCGGATCTAGCGGCCGTAACAGGTGTGACGGTGATATATGGGATACCCATGGGGTCAAGTGACACATGGGGCGCTAGAACTGCCTGTCTCACCACCGATTGGAAGATACAATCTTCGCGGTGGTCAGGCCTCAATTAGTTTTCAGCTCGTGCTACGTAAGCGTACTGGATTGGGTTGTGTTTTGCTCATCCACGCTTTTCCTGTACCCCTCGTGCCGAAGCTGTCTGCGTTTAGACGAAGAGCCATCCCTGTGGTCGTCTTCGACGGTGATCACCTAGCAGGAACCTGGGGTAGTTGAGGTCTAACCTTCGATATGCAGGGGTTGACGATGATTACCACCAAGATCGTCTCCGATAGCAGTCACCAAGCAGGAACCTGGGGGGGCTGCGGCCTGAGGTCCAACCAGTATGATCCGTGTCACTAGGAACCAAGTATATTTGCTTGCCGATTCTAGCCATTAGCATGTGAACTCCCAGGATCCGGGGTGTGTCGTTATCCTTACCAGTATAAGCTTGGCAGGGCCAAGGACACGACGACTCCGTAGGCTTCCGGATGGTTCCAGGAACAACGAAGTCCCACAATATCTGCACAACAAACGTAATTTCCTTGATTCTCAGGTGACCATACTGCACGTCGAGTATAATGAATGTGACGAGAAAAAGGGGATGGAAAAGACCGCCCCGCTGCGTGCGGATAAATGTCACGGAAGTTTGCCCTGGGGGAAGCTTTATCCGACGCCACAATGAGCTCCTTGCACATCCTATGTAATATGGGTTTGATAAGCTCTCGATGAGGTTGATTCTTGGCATCGGTGCGCGTAGTTGGCCTATGATAATGCATGCTACTGAAGCGAGACATCGTTAATGAAGAGATCGACAATGCACCTATATCATGTGAAAGGAATTGGCATGGGAGAACGAGCCCCCAGGGCAGGCTGTAGACATGGATGGAGTGCACACCACCAGTCAACGCCCTGACACGGAGGAATATATGAATAACTAGTTCTTGTTAACTGACTCAGCCTTGCAATTCCAGCCGATACCGAGCAAGTCGTATCCCTCTAAGACCTTGTCCGATAAGGGAAGCTCGTGACATTTGCCTCTCATACCACAACACATATCTTACCCGGTAAGAGCATTTGTATAGTGTGGTGAGACCCTGATGTGGCATACCCCGGCGCTAGACTGCTGTCATACATTCAGTATGTATTCTGATCCATTCACGTCTTCCTTTTCTTACTGCGCCTCATTGAAAGGTTTCGAAATCATAAATATCACATGCATTTCGTAGAAAACCACCTTACTCTTTGATTATTAGCAGACATTCCTCCTCTCTACCGTCATATCCCAGATCACCTGCATCGACAATCGCTGCAAGAAGTTCGCCGGTGGTAACTGGGCAATCTGACGAGAGTTCGAGACGAATCTGATAAGAATGAGACCGAAGCGCCATAAAAGCTTAGCAGTATACAAGCTTCGGGGCTTGCTCCGTGCCGATCATCATCGGTTTAGATTTCCAATAGAAGGCATTTAAAAAGGTATTTTCTTACCCTGGTAGTCCTAGGTGGTGTGGAACAATACCCGTTGAGGCTCTCAATCGGGAGAATGGCAATTTAAGTTTCGCAAAGAACATATTCTAGTCGTGGGCTAGCAATGCTCTTGAACGGTTCCTTGAGGCGGTTCTCGCGTCCATCGCAAGATCTTTCCCCCATAACCGATGTGAATCTTTTCGAGGCCCACCTCCTGCACCAAAGGTGGGATCCTGGATAGTAGCTGGCTTGCGTTCCTGAAGTTCAAAAGAAAGGCGGTTCCCGTCCGGGGCTTGCTATTCTGCTTCTTCGTAGATCTCACACTTTGACGCAAAGCTGGTGCTCTTTGATATTGGGGTGCATCTTTAGGACTACGTGGCGTTCTCGGAAGCAATGGAAGCGGCTGCAGCTGAGAAGAGCTAGCAGACTACTACCGCGGAGCTAGCTCGGACTTCGCAGGAACTAGAGCCAAGTACAGATGGAGAGGAGATCATCAAGGGAGCCAAGCCAAGCGAATGGCGGAGCTGGGCAATGATTTCAAGTCGTGAGTCTGTCTTGTTCTCCTTGAATTCTACCATCGTACCGTCCGTTGTTGTGCCTCTAACCTCCTTGCAATAGTATCTAGCGAATTTTAGCGACGGCTTTCAGAATAACCTGGAAAATAATACCAATGTGATATTGAGGAAGATCCTCGGGCCCCAGATTTATGACAGTCAAATCCAAACACGAATTAGCAATGCGGTTATTGTCGGAGCTATCACTGGTATCGTTGTTTTTGGATACACCTCAGACATGTATTTTCGACGTGCTGGGCTTTTCTTCACATCCGGATTCGTAGCCGTTGGCTCGTTGATGGCTGCTTTGACGTTCCAAGTCAATGGGACCATCAATATGTTGTGGTATTTGATCATTGTCAGGGGGATTTCTGGCGTCGGAGTTGGTGGTGAATATCCCTCTAGTGCGGCTGCTGGTCTTGAAGAGGGAGCAGAGGTTAGTCTGCACATCAGAATTTGTGACCTACCACTAACACTACTCTTTTAGAACATTAAACCGTATCGTGGTCCCCTTTTCGTATCTTTCACAACGCTTATGGCCACTACTGGCGGCCCCGTTTGCACGTTAATTTACCTTTTGCCCTTCTCGGCAGCAACGACAATCCACGTGTTGCATTCCACGCCATATATGCTGCCGCGACCATTCTGCCTGTGCTCATTGTGATCCTTCGCAGCTTTACGCAGGATTCTGCACTATTCCACAAGTCCAGCTTTCGGCATCGGCGAGTGCCATATCTCCCCCTTCTTCGTCGCTACTGGAGGCGTCTTGTATCAACCTCTCTAGCTTTTTTTTCTATACGACTTCATCAATTTACCAAACAGCATTATGTCTAGCATCATAATCAACTCACTTGTCCCAGGCAAGAACATTCACACTACTGCGCATTGGCAGATAGTTCTAGCCGTGCTCCTAATTCCCGGCGTTATTGTTGGAGCTTGGCTGACCAATGTGATCGGACGCCGTTATACCAGTATGCTAGGATTCTTCGGCTACGTCGTTTTCGGCTTCATCATCGGCGGATGCTACGACAAGCTAAAAGAGAACATCGCAGGTTTCGTGGTGCTCTATGGTCTCATGCAAGCCCTCGGTCACGGCGGACCTGGTGGAACCATAGGTCTCATCTCGACGGAGGCATATCCAACTGCAGCGCGAGGTATGGGATACGCAGTCAGCATTGCCTTTGGAAGAGCCGGCGCAGCGGTCGGTACAGAAGCTTTTCTCCCCTTTGGAAGATGCTGCGGGTGTGAAAGCGAGTTTCTACATGGCAGGTGGGATCGGTATCCTGGGTTGTATAGTGTATTGGTTTCTTCCTGAGAGTAAGGAGCTAGATCTCGGAGAGGAGGATAGAATACTAGAGAAGTGGTTGAGCGAAAACGGATATTGATGAGACATGGCGGGAAAGAGGCTTTCTGACGCTTACACGAGCAATAGCTGCGAGGCACCGAGACCTCACTCTCCTAGAATAAACCGCATATGCTCCGTCAATCTCCGCTGACCAACCCATCGTCTCTCTGCTCGTGTTTCTCGTCTCCTGCTCGATGCGATGGTGGTGAGGTGGAGCTGATCTCCAAGCCTCTTTCCCATGGCGTAATAAAATGAACAAAAAGAACTTCTAGAAACAGTGCGCGTTGGAACGGTTACATTACCTTATCGTGCTTTAACCTCGGCCGGCCCGCCCAATTTCACGAATATGGCGCTGCCAAGGTCGGACTCATTACGTACGATGGTATGAAAAACCGGAGCCAACGACATTTGCTGCTTCTACCAAATCAACGATGAGGAATTTTCTTGGTATTGGCTTGGAAACCTCTTGGAATGTCTTCGCAGTCTGCCTCGTCCACCAGCCTTGCAAGCCTTCCGACCTTCCTTATCTCTAGCCAAGAATGCCAGAATCCTTGGGTTCGCCTTCGCTGACAGACTTTGCTTGGCCAAACGATAGACATGCACGGCATCTGTAACCCTCCAGACACATTCGCTGATAGCTGATCTCTCTTGGCAGGATGCCACAAGACCCCGCCCAACCCTGTTCCAGAAGGGAAGGAAAAGATGCGCTCGCTCGTCGCCCGGTGGTGTGCCCTTTGTCTGGTCAGATCAGTCACATCCAACGGCCCACATTGGCAGATATTGGCAGACGACATATCATAATACTATAGTAATAATATCTCACCCTCCAAGTGGTTACGCTTGTCCTGTGCTTTTCTATATGACCCGTCCACCTCTGCTCCTCTCATCTTCTCTTACTCTGCTCCCTGGTTCCGTCATCTAGACCGGTGAAGCAAGGTATTTCTACATCTGTGGGCCCTGCAGGCAACGCCGATCTCCCATTTACTCTGAGCATCTTCAGTAATTGTTATCGCAAGGATCGCGTCATTCGACTTTTCGCTCCAGTATCCTCCCTCAACATGGCGATCTGGAAACACTCGTCGGGAGACGATTCGGATAGCCAACCAAATAAAACCGAATACAACACAGAAGCATTCGCTGCAGGTGAAGCAATTCCTGTCGCTCATGGCACCGAAGTCATCAGCGGGGATGCCCTGCATCGGGGGCTCAAGGCCAGACACATCACTATGATTGCTATAGGTTCGTTTGTTGCTTCAATTCATAGTTTATAGACACTGATCATGATACAGGTGGTGCAATCGGAACGGGTCTTATCATTGGCACGGGAAAAGCCCTGGCTCAAGCAGGTCCTGGTTCGATACTCATCTCATACACTCTTGTCGGTTTCCTAGTCTACATGGTCATGTGCGCTCTTGGTGAAATGGCTAGCTGGATCCCATTGAGCTCCGGTTTCACCGGCTACGCGGATCGATATTGCGACAAATGCCTTGGCTTTGCTCTTGGTTGGACTTACTGGTTCAAGTACATCATTACAACGCCCAACCAATTGACTGCCGGCGCACTGGTTATTCAATACTGGGTCGACCGCGACCGCGTCAACCCTGGAGTGTTTATTGCTGTTTTCTGGATCGCTATCGTCTTGTTGAACTACCTTGGTATTCGATTCTTTGGAGAGGCAGAATTCTGGCTGTCAAGCGTGAAAGTCATCGTCATCTGTGGGATCATCCTTCTGTCTCTCGTGCTGGCGCTTGGAGGGGGACCTAATCACGACCGCACGGGTTTTAGATATTACAACGACCCCGGTGCCTTCGCTCCATACATTGCCGAAGGAGCTTGGGGAAAATTCCTTGGCTTCTGGAGTACCCTCGTGACAGCTACATTTGCGTATCTTGGTACGGAGCTTGTTGGAGTAACTGTTGGTGAAGCACAAAACCCTCGCAAATCAATCCCTCGTGCTATCCGACTGACGTTCTACCGAATCCTTTTCTTCTACGTCCTCAGTGTCCTCCTCTTGGGGATGATCATTCCCTACGACTCGCCAGAACTCGCTAATGCCGTCAATGCATCCTCGTCTGCCGCAGCATCGCCATTTGTCGCCGCCATCAAGGTCGCCGGCATTCAGGTCCTTCCGGGTCTATTGAACGGCTGCATTCTCCTCTTCGTCTTCTCCGCTGCCAACTCTGACCTCTATATCGCCAGCCGAACAATTTACGGCCTCTCAGTCGAAGGAAATGCTCCTCGCATCTTCCGACGCACTGACAAGAGAGGGGTGCCCATATTTGCCCTAGCGATTTCTGCGGCGGTAGCTCTAATTGCCTTTATGAACGTCTCTGACGACAGCAGCAAAGTGTTCAACTACTTTGTCAACTTGGTCACTATTTTCGGTCTTCTCACCTGGATCTCAATCCTCGTAAGTCACATCTACTTCGTCCGCGCTCGTCAAGCACAAGGTATCTCACCCGACACCCTCGCCTTCAAAGCTCCGTTTGGTATCTACGGCTCTTATGGTGCAGTTGCCTTCTGCGCTCTCATCGCTCTCACAAAGAACTTTTCGGTCTTTGTCCGCGATCCCGATTCCTACGGCAACTTTGACTACAAGAATTTCATCACTGGATACCTCGGTATTCCTCTCTATTTGATCATGATTTTTGGATATAAATTCTTTATGAAGAGTCAGCCCGTAACACCTTTGACCGCGGACTTGTTCACCGGTAAGGACATCGTTGATAGGGAAGAGGAGGAGTTCTTGGCAAGAAAGATGGCGGCGCAGACCGGCAAGAGAAATGGAGGATGGTTCTATAGGCATTTCGTTGCTTGGTTGTTCTAAGTCCCGAACTGCCTTTACTAGAGCTGCAGATAGCAATGAAAAGACTATCGTCTTGGGTGACAGATGACGACAACCTGAAATGCGCATCTGTCCACTCCGGTAGTCTAATTCTTAATATAAGTTACTGCAACTCTTATATAGTATCGAGACCGCGACGAAGAACCGGTGATGTTCACTGATACACTGAGTATAATGACGGACTGATTAGGATAAGACCTGCAAAGAGACAACGAGATGAATGCATCAAAAGATATCGTAAAATCTTCTCGAATACTCTTAGAAACGGGAAAATTCCGCCAAGAATATCGCGATAAGATTGTACCATAGTACATTAACATGGTAATTGATAAGAGAAAGAAGACGAGGGGAGAAGGGGCAAAAAAGCAGGGGAAAAATGATGCGATTTGGAGAGGTTGGCTTGTTTCTCTCCTCTACTGATACTATTACTCTGTACATCCTCGTTTTCTCATTCTTGACGCACACTTGAAATCTGTCATAATAGACTCCTGTTAAATTTATACATACGTTACCGCATTCATTTCAAAAACATAGCCCAATCATGGCTTCCACGCTCGCAATTCGATCTTCTCGACCCCTCCTCCGTGCTGCTTTCAACACCGGTCGACCAGCCGCCCAACGCCTTCAGATATTGAACCAGAACTCGACTATTCGTCGACACTTTGCGACCCCCTCGCCTTCGGAGCAGCCGCGTATTCGTCTTGGTTCGATCGCACCAAACTTTCAGGCAAAGACCACGCATGGGGACATCGACTTTCACAAATTCATCGGCGATAGCTGGGCGATTCTGTTCTCGCATCCTGCCGATTTCACACCCGTGTGTACAACTGAACTGGGCGCATTTGCCAAGTTGAAAGATGAGTTCGACAAGAGGAATGTTAAGATGATTGGACTGGTATGTTTAAAGGTCTACGCTGTACGGTAAAGATCAGGATTACTAATCACAATTTGTAACAGAGTGCCAATGATCTCACTTCCCACGACGCTTGGATTAAAGACATCAACGAAGTCTCCAAGATCAACCTCCAATTCCCTATCATCGCCGACGCCGACCGAAAAGTCGCATTCCTTTACGATATGATTGACCAACAAGATCTGACCAACATCGATCAGAAGGGCATCGCCTTCACCATCCGATCGGTCTTCGTCATCGATCCCTCAAAGAAGGTCCGATTGACGATGATGTACCCCGCAAGCACAGGACGAAATACCAGCGAAGTCCTCCGTGTTATTGACAGCCTGCAGATGGGTGACAAGAAGGGTGTTACCACGCCAATTGATTGGCAAGTGGGAGAAGATGTCATTGTGCCACCGAGCGTAAGCACGGCCGATGCGAAGAAGAAGTTTGGCGAAGTGCGAGAAGTGAAGCCATATCTAAGATTTACCAAGATCTAAATAAACGACGGAAGACGATGGTGAGGCCGGACTTGTTAACGGCACGGCATGTCTATACTGACCTCTTACACGGGATATTCAGATGGTCGATGGAACGGAGCATGTCTAGAACCAAATTATAGAAATGGGGAGGGCAGAGGATTCCCCTCTCATCCATAGTCAGAAGATTGTATCAATAGATCTGGGAGATTCCATCATGTACAGCAGACTCATTAAAGAAATACGATACCAGATCATTCATCCTATGTATTCCGTCCAAGAAATGAGGCGAATACGACCAAAAGCTATAAGCAGATAAGCGTGATGCAGGGACATGGTCCTTTTGTCCCGTCTTCCCCTGTCGAAAATCATAACAGATCCGACATACAGTTAGCCAACCCATGGCGTTCCGTAAAACAATCAAGAGTTATCTTCGGAGTCTTTTCACATGGCGCTATGGATCACAATGCTGAACTATTTCTTCCCACATCTTCCACACTGTTCAATATTTCCCCGGATCCACATACTCCAGAAATTCAGAAAATGTTCTGTCCAGAGAGTACTAACTACCCTTCAGTGGGTCCGGTGATTGTACCGAGGTAAAGGGCTAAGTCGACGAGTCATATGCCTTTGAATTCCCTGTTGGTCTGAATTAATTACATGCCATAGCCGTCAGTACAGTCCTTACCGATTATGTCGCCTTATCGTCCGTATCGAAACAATTCGCCTTCACCTCCGAGGTACATCAAATCCCGTACCTTTTTCTTTCATTCTTCATTCCATACACATGCTTTGTCTTGATTCGCGATTATCTTGTCCTTTTGTTCCCCAGTTGCCCTTTTTCTTTTTTCTTTTTAGTCATAGTCAATAGAAGGGGGATTAGATTTTAGACATTAGACGTAGATTCATTTGTCTGCGATCATAGAGTGTGTCGGCATTTGGACGGCTTCGACCACGGGATTTCGATATCCAACACAGCACCTGCATCACGGCTGGATAGGCTACGATATCATACGACTTGGACTCCAAAGCGGTCTGGAAATAGATTTCTTCACGATATACCAAGTCAATTGAGCCTGCTCTCGCCTCTCCATTACGAACCATGTCGACCACCACAACAGAACAGGCGGCCTCGAAGCCAGGTGATTTCGATGCCGTTCGCAAATCTATCGTCGATCTTTTACATCAACCAGAATACGACGATGGCAGTGCAGGACCGGTCATCGTACGCCTTGCATGGTAAGTTGGACAAACCCTTATTATTACGCAATGATCGCACTAGATTGGTGTTCTGCCTTCCCCTTTCGCCATTTACCCCTCTATACCCCTATGAACATAAACTAACATCTCATCGCAAACAGGCACTCTGCAGGAACCTATGACCTTGAGACAGACACCGGCGGTACCAATGGTGCTGGTATGCGCTACGAAGCCGAAGGTGGTGACCCGGCCAACGCAGGCCTCCAACATGCTCGACTCTTCCTCGAACCCATAAAACGCCTACATCCCTGGATAACATACTCCGACCTATGGACATTAGCCGGCGTCACCGCGATTGCAGCCATGGGCGGTCCCACCATCCCCTGGCAACCAGGACGAACCGACTACGTCGACGACAGTAAACTCCCTCCACGTGGTCGACTACCCGACGGTGCCCTCGGAGCTGACCACATCCGCTCCGTCTTCTACCGAATGGGATTCAACGACCAAGAAATCGTCGCCCTGTGCGGCGCCCACAATCTCGGCCGCTGCCACGCCGTCAATTCCGGCTTCGAAGGCAAATGGGTCAACAACCCGACCCGCTTCTCCAACCAATACTACCGACTCCTGATCTCGGAAGAATGGATCCAAAAAACCCTCCCCTCCGGAATCGTGCAATTCTCCGCCGTCGACCCCATCTCCGAAGAAGAACTCATGATGCTCCCCACCGACATGGCCCTCGTCTCCGACCCCTCATTCTCCCAACACGTGAAAACCTACGCCAAAGACAAAGAGACCTTCTTCAAAGACTTCTCCGCCGCATTCGCCAAACTCATGGACCTCGGCATCGAACGAGACGCACAAGGTAATATCACAAACGCAGACAACGAAAAGGGCGGCTATCGAAGTGCTCCGAAGAAAAAAGAGGTTCCCGGCGCCGCCACAGGCAAAGTTCAAGGTCACGGACAGATCGGGAACGAGGCGGCGCCGTTGGAGGAACAGAATAGGAAGTTTAGAGAACGGGCGAAACTTTGATCGAATTCATGGATGGATCGAGGGAAAAAGGGGGTAGTGGTCGTTGATACTTACCATTATACAATACCCTCTTTTTTTCTTCTCTTTCTTTCCAACACACGAAAGAGAAATATTCCCCTCAACCGTCCTTGCTACATTTGTTGAATCCCTCGTCGCCAATCCACCAGTCGGTCTTGGAGAGGAATTCAAGGTTCAACTCATTACGTCTATTAGACACCGCTACAACGAATTAATGGATAACATACCCGATGAAGATCTATCGTCGGCCTTGCAATTACTATCCATATCAAGCTTGCTCTACTTTAGCTCTTCTACGGCCTCTGTAAAAAGTAGGTTCTCGGGCAACTGCCAGTCCCGAAACAGTAGATGAACTCCTTAATTCGGAATCATCGATATGGCTAGCCTAAGTCCGGGAAACCCTTACTCCGTAGTACTGTACTCTAGACCTCAATCCTCAATCCTCAATCCCAATCTAATCAAATCTAATCTAATCTATTCAATTCAATTCCATTCCAAATCCAATCCCAACGCAAATAGATGAAATACCTGAAATACCTGTACTATAACTATACGATTTCAATTCCATCATTCATAACCCACATTCTCCCCTTTTTCCTATCCTGCAGGACCTTTTCTCCTTCTCCTCTCCTCTCCTCTCCTTTTTTTCTTTTCTTCTTCTTTTTTTTTCCCCTTCGTTTTACCCAACTTCAAAAGCCATTACCATTCCCGACCTAAGATGTAACCGTCACTTGACAATAAAACATCCAAATACCTTTATTATCAGGCATGAACCTGATCACCGCATACCTCTCACCCCCTTTTCGGTCCGAAGACGGTATCCCTCGAGACCGGGTTGCGGAGATTGTAAGCGCTGCCACCACCGCCTGGTGACTTGGCGAGTGGTTCTCGAAAAGGGAGGGTTGTACGTGTAGGTTCCCAGACCGCCTGGTAGGCCATCATCGTAGGAGAAGACGGAGACGACGAAGAAGAATGAGTGGCCGTGTAGAATGGAAGCGGTGACCGCTGTCGTCGAGGTTATTGATCACAACGGTTATTGTGCGGTCGTTCTCGTTGGGGTGGTCGATGTCTGCGAATGCAGTGTTGTGGTTACTATGATGTTCGGTTGATGAATCCCATGGGGATGTTCGAGAATCGAATTTGGCAAGTTTGAACGCTGGTTTCGCAAATTAGAAGCTCCAAGCAAACAAGAGAAAGAGAGTGAAGAAGCATAATCAGAATGATCTGAACGAAGGTAGACCACACCACCTCTGTCTCTCAACAGCTAGTTTACTGTATATTTTTGGGCATTTGAAGGTGACGGATGGCCGATCTTCAACCATTCCATTATTCCAAACTGGTTGAACGCCACCATTCATTCATCCCCGCCCTTCGCTGCTGTGAACGCTTCCTTTCCACCTGTGAACATGCTAAATGATGATCTCTAGGTCTTGATATGCCAGCTTATTCAATATGTCCGGACGGTCATGCAGTTCTTGGAAAAAGAAGTTACACGATTAATCAACTATTTAGAATGAGAAAGATCAGAGAACCCGAAAAAAGGAAATAACCAAGAATAAAAGGATGAAAATATCATCGAAAAGGTGAGGGAGGGATATATAGATTCTGTGAGCTGGGTAGGGAAGTAGGAAGGAATTCTCATATTAAATATTCAGATTAACGTTAACTTATGTCTTTTAGCTTTAAAAGTTCTTGTCTCTCGTGGTTGGGTAGGGTCATCACCCCCTTTTTCTAGGCAATTCGATTTGTTGCGAGAATACTATATGCAAACATTGCGATAAAAAGTGATGGTTCGACAGGGGATGGTGTGCAAGAGGCAGCGATGATTGCTATACAAGTTTGAGGATTATTTCAGGTGTACAAACAAATACAAACAAGTCTAGATGAGTAGATAGGTACCTACCTGTGGCAAGCCATTCGTTCTCGCTGATGCAACTGATATAATGTATCCCATTGTACATTTTCCTGGGGTATCAACCGAAGATTTCTGCTATGCCTTCTAGATCAGGACCATCGTCGACATTGACTGGCTCCACCTGTTGATCGACGCCGTCCATGCCGCCAACTCCTTCATTATCATTTGTGGTATATCGCTTCTGTACGATTGTCTTTGTGCTCCCACGGGTTGGGTTTATTTTCCCCATTTCATTGATGCTTACGCCTCTGAGACTTTCCAACAACTCTAGAATACAAGCTCTTTGTTGCCTCATGCTGCCTGTATGAGCTAAACGGTGCGTGGCTCGTTGGACCCGCTCCTCAGTCATACCAGGTAGGCTTGAAATAACCGCCTGGGGAGTTTGGCTCAGCGCTTGCTCACCAGAGTCATATGGGATACCGTAACACGTCCATATGGTGGCAATAAGTTGTGCCAGATCTTTCTGGAGGTCAACGAAGTACGGATCGTGTAGCGATGTTATCGTCTCGCGGAGAACTGTATCACCTATAAATTCTCTGATGACCAGTGCGACTTCGGGAGAGATGCCACTTATGAAATCCGGCTGGCTGAAGTTGGGGACGATCGAGCGAATAACGCGAGTAATGATCGACGCACTGCGCGCATCCTGTATTCTCAAGGCGTGAGTTGAAAAGAGTAGAATCGGCTCTAAGATGCTTGCATGAGAAAGCACAAATGTGCGAAGGAGGGTCGAACCCTTCCCCGCACCATCGTTGTTTTGTTCTGAGCGGCTTATGGATGACTTGCGGCGTTGATGGTGGCTGACAGAATGGTGACCAGAGGTATAGTTCTTCTCATTGGCATCACGATTGGGATCCAGAATGCTCGTCACCAACATAATAGCATTGTAGGTGAATTGGCGGAGCACGCTTTCTTCTTTCATCTCTTCTGTCAAGTCATCTTCAGCAGCATTTTTAGAACGCTTGTTTAAAATTCGTTCCCACTCTGCCGTAATGTTCTGATCTAGTTGTGTGAATAATGTTGTAAGTAGCGGTGGTAAGAATGTCTCCCTGTATCTGATAGGACAGTCGTCGATTAGGTAACGAGACATGTTCAAGAGCACACTGAACTGATGTGATGAAAGACTACCGGCTGTGCCAAAAAGGGCATCGGCGAGTGGTTGAGCCAGCTGCTCGTAACCGTAGAAAAAGTCGCCCAGCCGACTCATACAGAACAGAAGGCTATAGCACGTTTCTCGAATGGCCCGAAGTTTCCCACGAACGGAGGAAGCAAATCCTTCGAGCGTTGCTTTAGTGCTCGTGATCTTCGCGTAGAATTGATCTTTTGTACCTACACTAATACCTGCTTGCCAGAAGCGATCTGTCAAAATTCGGCGGAAAACCTGTTGTAACTCGACAGGGTGAGTGGACCATGTGGAATGCGCATGAAATGTATGTGCATGTTTCACCAAAGAAAGGATGTTAGGTAGCATGATGGGAATTCTTTCTCGCCACAATTCACAAGCCAGTTGGTATGGCTCGGAACCTATTTTGAGGTTCTCAGTGGCGACAGCCAACATGGTTTTGGAAATTCTGAGAGGGACCGCACGTTGAAAACGATCAGTCATGCTTGCTTGCAAGTATGTACCTTCTTCGTCTAAAGGTGTCGAAGACCAATCTTCAATGCGGGTTGCTTCTCGAGTTTGCATATATGCCGCGACTTTGTCAATCTCAAGGAGGTTGCAGAACCCCTCAAAGCTCGAAAGGGAGGTGGTCAGATCTGGATCTTGCCAAGACTGCATCAAGGGGTCTATGAAAGAGACCAATTTCTTCCAACGTAGTTCGGGATCGACGTTGCTAGCTCTCTGCATAACAATGAATAACAGTCCTGTCAATTCCGATTGAGGTTTCTCATCCAGAGCTGTGGAGCTCAATATATCGTTCACTTTGGCCTCAAGCTGGTCATAAAACGTGGAAAAATAATCAGCATTCTTCTGGCCCAGTTTCCGTAATTCGTTAGCAGCGAATACATGCAACTCCTTTACAGCCTCCGAGTAAGCTGGGTATTCGGGGCGATCCGAAGGCTGGGAGACGAGAATATGTTCTAAAACGCGCAAAGCAAAGCTTTGATTGCGTTCCAGACCGCGAGTAGAGAGCTCGATGGCCAATTTGATAACCCTCTGTTTCATCATTGGATTGTGAAACGTTCTCGAAAGCAGGGAGGTTGTCCATTCCTCTAGCAAAATCTCGATTGTGACGCGTTTCTGGTCGTCTTCCTGAGGGTGTTTACCGTTGACGGAGACCCATTTGCTAAACCCACGGACAGCAGCTTCCACAACTGTAAAATGAGCGTCAACATATAAGATTGTCAGGGTATCGCGTCGATATGTGCTTGGTTCAAAAGTCTCGTCTCGAGATGCAAACCGGGAGACTTCAGTTTCTGCTTGTGATACGATATATTGCAATGCTTCCAGGGGCCGACGTTGAGCAATGATCTCAACGACATTATGGCAAAATCGGCGATAGTTCCCCAGGAACGCGTGACGTTCTGGGACTGTGCTGATATCTTCGTTTAGGAAGAGGATTGAAGCCTCCTCCGTATCCTCGGGGAGAGCTTCATATCTAATGATGCGCTGACAAGCAGTCCCCAACAAATGTTCCATGACTGACCAAACCGGAGCAGAGTCGCCAATGGGGGACGCAAGCAATTTTGTCCAAGAATGCAAAATGGGTATCGATACAAAAAGGCTCTGATGCTGAAGAATGCTGATAGTGAAATGAAAGAAAGCGGACAGGTCGAGGTCCTCAAGCTGGATCACGGGTTGTTCCTCAATATGACCGCAAAGGAAAGACATCATCTACGGTAATCAGATCATAGCCTCTAGGGAAAAGAGCAGAATCTTACCTCGGAGAACTTTTTCAAAAACGCATATTTACTTTCGTCAATATCCTGTGGATCGACTACTGACTGTTCGTATAGTTTTTTCAACATTGCAACATTATCCGGCTCATAAAACGGCAAGACAAGGGCTTTGAATTCGTCCTGGGTAAAATGAGATCGTGTATACAAGGCATGCAAAGCTTCCACGGCACCCTACAACCTGATGAGCATGACGAGATAGATCAAATAATGCGAGGAAACCTACCAATAGTATTTCCGGGTCGCTTTGAGTGGCCAAAAGTCGGCAAATGCTTTCAAAAGATCCGGTGGAGATGACTGCTGACAACATTATCCAGGAGAAAGCTGATCTCAGTGTGGCTAAGGCGCAGATTATATTGGCCTTCAGACGAGCATCTCGGGCGTATGTCTCTATGTGCTGAAGGACTTGACTGATGCGCCAGAGCCAACCATTAGCGTCCGCCCGAACTCCATTGTTCTGTTTGCTCTTCCGCTCTCCATGCTCAAGGGAACGATCCGGGGTGAAAATTTCAACAATTGCACTGCTCAATTCTGTGCCGCGGAGTATTGCAGCTGAGTCATCGCGGTAAAAGACGTCCTCCGACAGAGCTTCCAGGATTGTCAAAACCACTCCTGTATATATATTGCCCTGTTCCCAGAGGTCTAATAACGTAGCATCCATGTCATGCCAATCACATGGCCAACTCTGTTTTGCTAACTCGACCCAAGTGTTGGCTACTTTGCTTCGAATGTAGTGCGCATCATGCTCCGACAAGCCATAGGTAAGATCCACTAGCCATTGACGAACTGCTACTCGCTGTTCCCCAGCAATAAATTGCCATCTATATCGAATCGTATGCTCCAGCAGTGAACAACCGAAATGGCGCACGGCGGATGGCTGCTGACGATCGGATGCAAGCAAAAAGCCGTTTGGTGCGGCTGCATCGTCCTGCTTCTGCGTTTCAAGAAACTGTGTCGCCCTCTGTCTGGTTTCATTGGCGGAGCGAGGATTGTGTATTGCCCCGAGAGCAGCTAAAATGTTGGCAACGGCGTGTGAGTCCAGAGCCGCTTGCTGGGCTATACCATCAGTTTGATGCTGATTGGCGCCGTTCATGCTGATGATGCGGCAGTCTCAGGGACACGCCAGAGGCAATTGATTTGTGCAAAAGAAGCCCTGACAAAGGTGTTCATGTCTTAAACCTGTAAGCTAGGTGTTTGCGATGCGGTGCAGCTGTAATAGATTGGGAACAGCCTTTGTTCTGATCTACCTCTTGCGGTGTTCCAGAGTCCTAGATATCACGGTATGAGGCTATCATTCATGAAAAGGTTCTCTTATTGAAGGTCACTCACAATGAATTGAAAGCGAACAGTCTGTGAAGATTTAGTTGGCGCAACTCAACCAAAAGAAAAGCAACGCAAGCGCTCAATGGGTTCTGCTATCCTCGTCAGACAGCCAGGCAGGCGCTGGAAAGTGATAGCCCAAATAAAAATGATACGCTACTGTAGGTACTGTCGCCTAAGTAGGTACGGTATGATACAGTACAGGGAAAGGGTTCGGATGAAGAACTTACTCTCTCCGTACAGTAAACCGTAATCGGCTTTCTTTACACCTCGGAACCTAACCGTAAAAAGGTGCTGTTAGGCGGGCAACGCAGAACAGCTCCTTTGGTGGGGGAGGAGGTCTGCCCATGCCTAATCATGCACGGTACGATACGGCACAGAGTTGCCGGGAGGTTTCATACTATGTAGACTGTGGTGTACCACAGGTAGTGATCTACCTTTACCTCAATATGTATGTATTTACTGTAAGTATGTACCTGTGTATACTTTGAGTAGACTTCGAAGCGGTGCCTACTCTCTTGTAGTGCGAAACTACGTCAGAATAGACACTATGTAGCATTCACACGAGACGTTCTGTACTTCCACAATGATGATTCCGAAAGATGACCTGTTTTCAGACGAAGACTCAAGTAAGGAAATGAGAAAGGGACTCTCTGCTAACCTTACTTAGGTATATACATGTACTAGGTATCTACCTACAGAGTATGTACTTACTCGGCGTACGCGAGGTAATTACTGTATATAGGTAGCTTGATACTGTTTGTAGGACTACATTGGTCTTCTTGCCCTCGTCGAAGGATCCATGATATGGATGGTCCACAGTGCTGGAAAAGTCTGTAGCATGTGAACTGCCTGGTCACGCCCGGACAACATCATGTACGTACTCTGTTTACCAAAGTACATGCTGTGTAGGTAACGAGACCATACCTAAGGACATAGTCTTGTACATAGTAGTAATACAGTACAGTACCATAAAAACAATCCCAATGGGGAATGCAAACTCGGGCGGCTACAAAGGCCCACATCGAGAAAGAAACCTTTCAGTTATTATTATTAATTACTGTAAACGCTTTTTGAATAACTATCGATTGGCCTAAGATAATTATGGGCTCGGTGCAAATTGCCGAAGATTATGTGTCAAATTCCCATGCAGTTGTAGTGGCAGATCCAGATCGCATTTGACGATTCCCCTTGTAGGTCTAGAACTTCCCATACCCGGCTCTTCGAAGCTTTTCGAATCATGGAATTAATTGTACTCCCTACTACCATTCACATTTGGCCGATAGTACCAGCAGCGATCATACCCAAGGCTGAGAAGAGTCCAACAATCATAATTGTTTTGTCGTCGCAATTGCGCGCTGTGACTAAGGATGCGCAGGAACGGCGTTACGTCAAAGCGGTCTGATTTGATTTCCTTCTGCTATGCTCGATGAAATGGCGACTTTTTCAGAGAATGCACGAGAGCGTGACCTCTACAAGTAACTAGATCATTCTACATTCTCAAATCAAGAACTTTGCTAACACAGTTGAAGGTATTACCAACCTTGGCTCGACGTGCAGACCCTCAATGTGGTCCCTATCGATGAGGCGGCAATTGGCTTGCAGCAACAGACACACAAACCTCAGTCCAGCCATGACAAAGCCTTGACAGCCTTCGCTCAGCTGGCCACATTGCGCCTCAATGTGAAGCGGGCAATGGTTTCCTTGATTGATTCGAAACAACAAATCATTCTGGCTGAAGCAACCAAGAGCCTTTCGCTCCTTGACGACAAACGACATGGCCCCGACGATCATCTTTGGCTGGGAAATGTGTCGATACCCAGAGCAGACGCTATCTGCGAAAATGTGTTTGGTTCCAGTTACGTCGTGAATAAGCCAGACGGCACATCCTTCAACACGGAAGCTCTAGTGATACCAAACATGCTAGAGGATGAGCGTTTCAATACAAGATCCTATGTCATTGCGAGCAAGGGCGTTCGATTTTACGCGGGCGTGCCAATCATCACGCGCGCTGGGAACAAGATTGGCGTCTACGCTGTTTCGCACGATCAACCACGGCAACCATTAAATCCCGACGAGGTCAACTTTATGCAAGACATTGCGGTCACAATATTCGAGCATCTGGAAATGGTGAAAAGTCGTAATGATCGGAATAGGGGGGAGCGCATGGTGAAAGGACTTGCTTCGTTCATAGAAGGCTTGTCGAACTTGAAGCATCAAGCTACGTACAGGAACAGTGATCAAAAGGATGGGCCCAATGATTCAGCGGCCTCTGATTTTGAAGGAACAGATGCTCATGAGATAGGTACCTCTGAAAAGGACATTGTTTCTGAGGAGCCGATGGTTCCTTCACCTTCCTCACATGTTCTCAAGGAAGATTCATCACAGGTTCTAGCCTCTAGTCTACCTGCAAATTCGAGTCAACTCGGGGAGAACTTCTCGTCGTACACCGCGGAGTCAGAACACTCCAAAAACACGGAAGCAGATTCTTCTATCTCAGATATGAAGCAGATTATGTCTAAAGCATGCGACATAATTCGAAAGTCCACCAGAGCCGACGGCTGTGTCTTTTTCGATGCAAGTTCAGGCGTTTTCGGTGACGAGCGCATCCACACCGGTGATATCAGAGGTTCAGTAATAGAGGCGCTTCAGACATCGGGCAGTGATACAGACCGTATGGACGCGCAACATTTCAGACGTAGACGTGGCACAGCTTCTTCTAACAACTCTGATCCTGAGCGCAAAGGTCTGCATTCTGATCCAGAACAACAAGATTCCACAGGACCCTCTGCGCAGATCCTTGGGCTTTCTCTGAAGAAGCCTGTAGCCGCTACAGTCTCTGAATTCTCGATGCCAGAGAGCGAACTAAAGAAATGTTTACAGCGGTATCCATACGGACGCATTTTCAATTTTAACGAGTCAGGATCTACCTCTTCTGGAGATGAAAGTTTCTCCGATGGAAATATTATGGGCGGCGGCCATACTGAGAGATCAGGTCACAGATCCCACGCGCACCGGAAAAGATCCAAGAAAGCAAGGTTCCTTCCAAAAGACATGTTCAAGCTGCTTCCTGGGGTACGTGCCGTAGTCTTTCTCCCCCTTTTCGACTACGCCCAAAACAGGTGGTTTGCAGGCGGCTTTCTTTGGACAACTCAGCCTGGAAGGCTTTGCAACCCGGAGGATGAGATGCCCTACCTCAAGGCATTTGGTTCCTGCATCATGAGCGAGGTGGCTGGCATGGAAGCAGTAAACACAAACAGGGCCAAGACAACTTTCATCGCTAGTATCTCACATGAGCTCCGATCTCCGCTTCATGGCATTCTTGGAAGTATTGAGTTTCTTGAAGAGACCCTAACGACTGCGTACCAGATGGGCCTCATTGGGTCGATTGAGACGTGCGGAAAGACCTTACTTGACACAATCGATCACCTTCTCGACTACGCAAAGATCAACAACCTGACCAAAGTCGTGTCTCGAAAATCTTCACGTAGTTCTGTCAAGTCTTCCAAGCGAGCCAGTGGCGATCTTTCTGCAGCCATGACGACTCTGATGGCTGACCTCGATCTTGCTTGCCTTGTGGAAGACGTTGTGGAGGCGGTATTTGCTGGCCAAACGTTCAGGAAAGCCCACCCACGAAACCAAGGCGGCGATAATGCGATGCAAAAGTCGGTCGATCAAATACACCATCTTTCCTTAGACGAATCTCTCTCGACCAAGCATGCTGTCCACGCTGGCAGCGAAAAGTTTTCTGGCAGAGTCGTGGTTGTGCTCAACATCGCCAAAGCAGCTTCTTGGTACGTTAGGAGCCAACCAGGTGGTTTGCGAAGGGTCATTATGAATGTCTTTGGAAATGCGATCAAATATTGCGATGCTGGTTCAATCGAAACTAGTCTCAATGTCACGCAGCAGGGGAGGTCAGCGATTAGTGTTGATTTCATCATTAAGGATACAGGGAGAGGTATGTCAAAAGAATTTATGGCCAACCACCTCTTCAGGGCATTTTCTCAAGAAGATTCCTTTTCCTATGGCACAGGCCTGGGATTGTCTATTGTAAAACAGATAGTGGACAGTCTTGATGGGAACATTGAAGTGAAGAGCCAGAAACATGTGGGAACCGAGGTCAAAATATCTTTGAGTTTGCCGCTTGTGGAGCAACCTTCTCGCACCTGTGAGGACAATATCATGCTTTCCGCCATTCGGACCACCCGCGGGAAGAGGTTCTGTATGCTCGATCCCGATGGAGGGTCCAAAGATGTGGATGAGAAGAGAAAATTTCAGTTTTCAAAGGTGAAAAACTCTATCATAGAGACCTGTAGGGAATGGTTCGGTATGGAGTTTGTCGAGGGTACAACAACGGATACAGATGCAGACATCTTTCTCTATGCGGAGCCCCCGCAGATAGATTATCTACTGGAGCATCACAGCGAAAGAAATTTGACAGATAAGACGGGCAAAGATGTCGCGCTTCTCATTATCTGCACAAACGCATTTGAGGCAGCATCACTGCGGGCTGGCGGCGTCCAACAATTGGTAGGCCTTGGAAGAATCATCGAAGTGATTTCCCAACCGTAAGTGACCTTCTCGATATCTCATTGTCCCTCAGCTTGCTTTCACTTTTCCACCATAGGCTGCTCCATGTGTTGACTTCATTGCCAGGTGTGGGCCTCGAAAACTCGCGAAAGTCTTATTGCAAGCTTTACGTCGTGTGGAAGAATTGAGTCCTAAAGGCCAACAGATGGATCCGTCGGCTTCATCGGCCGACCCGGCGAAATTGCCATTTGTGCCTCCAGACGTCGGACAGCGCGCGGCGGACACCAAATGGACTTCATCTGCAACTGTCTATGACGAGAATACAAAACGGCACAGACCATCTATTGATACATTCAGATGGAAATCGGACCCTTATGCTAGGGAGACGGAAATTGTGCCGGGAACACTCGATTCAGCTTTAGAATGGGGCAAAGTCAAAGAGGGCGATATCCCGTTCGAAGCTATGTCATCTTCAAGTCACAACGCCAGCAAACCTTCTGCAGAATCTCGGACTTCCCTGTCTGATCGACCGGCAACAGCAGCCTCCCTATACTCTGACACATCACCCCCCTATGTCCTCCTCGTAGACGACAACTTCATCAACCTAAGACTTCTTGTCACTTTCATGAAGAAAATCAACCTCCCTTACGCCGAAGCTGTAAACGGCCTTGAGGCCTGCGAGAAATTCAAATCTTCAGACCGTCCCTTTGACTACGTTCTCATGGACATCAGCATGCCAGTAATGGATGGTCTAACCTCTACTCAGCACATCAGAGAATTCGAAAGAGATGAGAATTTGAAACATCAAGAACGACAGAGGCATGCAACTATAATCGCTTTGACCGGTTTGGCTTCGGCTAGTATACAAGAGCAAGCATTCAGAGCAGGCATCTCCCACTTTTTGGCAAAGCCGGTTAGATTCAAGGCTTTGCAGCAATTGTTACAGAGTCAAAAGTAGGAATTGAAGAAATTGAACTCAGAGGTGGCCTTTCTTGTTTCACTTCATGACGAAACAGCAAAAATAGATAGGGTTATTCTTGCTGTCGTCGCTGCTACCCATCGACGGCACAAGGCATGAGACATGATGGGTCATATGGCGCCTTGAAATATAGTTCCTGTTCGTCTACAACAAGGCATATGCAATGAATGGAAGGATATACATGTTACGTGCGTTGGGTGGAGCGTTGATGAATGACCAACACTCTTTGGGCTTGGAATCTATGGCGTGTTACCTGCATGTATACACGGGTGCAATGGTGATTAGAGTTAGGTATCTACATAGGTATAGAAGAAGCTCTGTCCTATAGTACTGTATCTTGATAGACCAGAGAAGCGAAAATGCATGGGAGAGAATAGACCATTCCGAGAAGCAGTGAAATATTACCCCTTATGACTCTGCCTCGTTTTACTTTATAGCAAACTCAGGCGCCAATGGAACAAACCGACTCAGCAAAGGCAGTCATGTGTGAAAGCAATGAGACAACCTACAAAGTATATGGTAAACTACCTTTCAAAACAGCGTTGTTCCGCTCAATTGCAATCAAACTGGCAACTAACACTTCATTGGCTGCTTCAGAGATGGCAACTCATACAAGCGGAAAAAAGATGTGTGGCTCATATCCAGCAGTACATTATATTATCCCTGCAGTTACTTAACACACGGCATGCGGAAAGAACAAATGGGATTGACTGAGATTTTCCTACGGTCTCGACAGATGAGATGCCAAGCATCGCAGGACCCTTTCGTAGAATTGGTTGTGGGTACGTCACAACAAGAATGTAAATGAATCTCATATTTAACTTATACCTTTTCGCATACTCTCTTGTATGTTGCGAAAGACTTCGGATTTCAGATCAGAATCGTCTTGAGATTCAGAAATTCCATCTGTGTGTTGCCAGTCTAAATTTCCAAGCCCAACTCTATCTCTTGTTGAGAGACCAAAAGGCCACACAGTTCCTGCCCCTCGTCCCTTTATTGACATCTCTACCAACACCTACCACAATGGCCACCAATCCCCAGATGGCATTGGATCCAAAGTACGACGACTATGACTTCCCTACCACTGCGCCAGAGGTCCAGTCGGGCCACCCTGGCCACTTGGACGAAGTGCAGCAAGCCCAGGTCCACCAGCTGCGACAATTGCTCGAGAAAGAGGGATTCACTGAACGATTGGACACTTTGACCCTGCTTCGATTCTTGAGGGCGAGGAAGTTCAATGTTGAGCTTGCGAAGCAAATGTATGTTGGATAGCGTCAATTCTTATGGCTTTGTCCGCTAACGCCGCTGTATAGGTTTGTAGATAGCGAGAAATGGCGCAAAGAGTTCAAGACGGACGAGCTTGTGCGAACATTTGACTACAAAGAAAAGCCAGAGGTTTTCAAATACTACCCTCAATATTACCATAAAACCGATAAGGTACGTATACGATTTCACTCGCATTGTATCATGATCGGTTCTCGACCTTCTCTGGTACACCGACTTTCCCAATGCTAAGTGCTTTGCATAGGATGGCCGCCCACTCTACATCGAACAACTAGGTAATATCGATCTCAATGCTATGTACAAGATTACAACCGCCGAACGTATGCTTTCCAACTTGGTTTGCGAATACGAAAAGCTGGCCGACCCACGTCTCCCAGCCTGTTCTCGCAAAGCCGGCAAATTACTTGAGACCTGTTGCACAGTCCTTGATCTCAAGGGCGTTGGTCTTATGAAAGCTCCATCAGTATATGGCTACCTCAGACAAGCTAGCGCCATCTCCCAGAATTACTATCCCGAGCGACTCGGAAGACTTTACCTCATCAATGCCCCATGGGGTTTCTCCAGCGTCTTCGGCGTCGTGAAAGGCTTCCTCGACCCAGTCACCGTACAGAAGATCCACGTTCTTGGCTCCGGGTATCAAAGCGAATTGCTCGCTCAAGTACCAAAAGAAAATTTGCCAAAAGAATTCGGCGGAACCTGTCAATGTGAGGGCGGTTGTATGCTGAGCGATGACGGTCCATGGAGAGATCCAGAATGGGCTAGACCAGCCAAATGGGAGAAGAAAGATGCTTCAGAGACAGACGCCGCATCAGCTGTTCCAGGTGTACCACCCATCAAGAACGAACCCGAAGAATCCAAGGTCGAGCCGGCTTCAGGCGATCTTGAAGCCGGTGCCCAAGCTCCTGCTCCAGCCACCGCGTAATCGGTTTGCAAGGGAACAAGTATCTATTTTCATGCACCATTGCTAGACACCAACTTAACAAGGAATTTGCCGCCCTTCTTAAACCCCATATTGCTACTCTAAATATTGCTCAACCACCCCGCCTTCTGGAGGAAGAATGAAGGGGCCTCAACCGCCTTCCCCTATCCACCTACCTACCTTGCCTTTCCCTATCGAAATAGAACCCCTCCTGAATAAGTCATTCTACCATTTATGCATGACCTTCACGCACGTACCTAGGGTAGAAATCCGAAACGAAATTAAATTCAATATCTCGAAAGAAAAAAAATTTAATGAGATTCATGAAATTATCCATGACTTGAGTGATTGATACGATACTGTATACGTATTCAGTAATTACCATCAATTTTATATTTATTTCGTGACACGCCATGATATCAGTCAGTAAATTTACATCATCATCATCATCATCTTCAGGGATTTTCATTTCTCTAGGATCGATTTTTCCTAGATGATATTGAGACTACGTTTCAACACGTTGGTTCCCTCCACCCCTTTCACGTCTTGAAAAAAAGAAAGGGATGTGGTAGAGTGATTCATTTGCTACGTCTTTTCTTTTTCCTTTTTTTTTTATAGGTTCGTGGATTCAATTTAGGTATTTTTCATTCATTCGTTTCTCTGATTGTTTTTGAATTGATTTCCCCTTAAAGATCCTGAGGATTCCTTCTCATGTTTGATTGAATGTTTGTGTTTTGGCTTAATTCGGTGACAATAAGTTTTCCAAAGGATGATATGATTGAATGAATACCTTGAGGATCCTTGTTTGTTTGTTAGTTTTTTTCCCAGAGTTTTCTTCCCAGAGTTTTCTTCCAAGCCTATATAGGTACTATAGCTAGGGGCCTAATCTTCCGCTTCCACCCGTCCATTCCCTCGCTCCGGTCCCAGTCTCTGTGTTCGTTGCCCTGTTCACCGAGCTCGGCAGTACGCCATATCTTCCGTATGTCTTTTGATCTACGGATACGTAGTGTGGAACACGACCGAGGAGGTTCAGTTTTCCTTCTATGAAGCGAAGGACTTTTTCGGGTGGGGCGAGAATCTTCAAGTAGCCGAGTCCGTAGGCGTAGCCGACAGCGCAGCCACAGAGGTGGCCGAGGAGACTGGTGCCGGGGATGAAGATGTAGATCAGGAGGATGAGGATTAAGGGGGAGGTCCAGGTTGGGATTTTCCAATCGCCGAGACTGTTGGGGGTGAGAGGTTAGTTTGAGGGTAGAATGTCGCAAGGGGAGGTGTTGAACGTGAGACTGACCTGAAGAAGGGGTTTGCCCTGTAAACTTTTATGGCTTCGATAGAGAGGAGTAGGAACACCCATAAACTGGGAAATTGTTAGACAATTCAGCTCGATAGTAGGTCAAAGGCAAACGCAGACCTAGTTCCGAATATTGCGGTGTCACTCCGAAAGAAGCATCGTTCTATTATGATATACAATGCAGCTGGTAATGTTGCGAAGGCTGTCCCGTTTGGTAAGTGTCTGGTTTCCCTCGACAAAGAGACTTGGACTCGGACTTACGGCCCATAAAGAAAGAGGCGGAAACTATCGTCCCATTTTCGGCTTCAAAGCGTTCCATTAGTGGCACAAATGCGAGAAGGTTGAAAAATGCGTGGATTAGTCCCCCGTTAATGAAAGGGAAGGTGTTCAATCGGTACACTGTTCAACCCAGCCAGAATGTCAGCGATTCGCGCCACATATCAGGATCGGGGATTCTCCTCCAACATTTCAGGATCAATCTCCTTCATGGATTCCCCGTGAAGAGTCTCTGAGGAGAGGAGAACATTCCCATATGCAAACGTACTCGATCCAAAGCCTATACTCATGGGCGCCAGAGATCCCCATTCCAGTATATTCCAGGTCGTTATATTCTGCATTTCCAGCACCAGCGCCACGACTATGAGACCAAAACATATTCGCGTAAACAAAGGAAGACGTCTGAGGTATGAGCCTAATCGGTGCGGAGAGAAGTTAGGTAGGAAGGAAAATGGTTGTTGCGTAGACATAATTTCTCGACCCTTGCTGTTTGGTCTTTATGATGTGCTGAGGTTTAAGACAACAAGGGTTCGGGTCTCGGTTGTTGGATTATATCCTGCTGTGGGATATGGTCATCTTCGGTCGTAGGTCGCTGGGTTAGTTCCCTGGAAGTGTGATCGGCTTCAATTTAAATGTGGCATTTGATTGTCGCATGCCCCCAAACAACGCGAAGCGTCAGCGCCTTGGCTTGGCGTACATGCGCGGAGGTCAGGAGTCGTCCTCCGCAAAGCGTCCGCAACAACCGAACAACGTTTCGGCGTTGATATCTGGTATATCCCTTCATTGGATTAACCTAACAAAATACTCGAATTCGCGAATGGCGAGTGTGGTATTCGAAGCAAACAGAGTAAGATCTTCGCTACACAAGTCACAAAGCAGGTAAGCAGGATATTGTATTGAATCTCTAGTTGGGGAATGGGACTTGAGATTATGGTAAAGGCATAGGCAGCATCATACGCTATCATTCCATTACATTGTTCCATCGATATGAAAGGAATCCTCCTCGGTTTCTCTTCAGAAGCATTAGGTTCGACTGCTGAGATTGTCTATTCGCCGCGCAGTCTTAGTAAGACACTCCGCACTCGTACAACACGCAGGCAGTCAACAGCCGTCCTGATTCGCATCCCAAATGGTCTCCTTGGTTCTACTTTACTATATAGCCCGTCTTCGGCTTTTATCAGTCCTTGACCAGCACGAGAAACTAGCTATTGGGGACTTAGATGGAAATCAAGGAAGACTATCGGAAAACATGTCGTGGTGTCGGCTTCCATTATTTATATCGGTGGCCTTTTCCCACCTGGCTTACGCCCGTATACCACATAGCTATGACGTGATCAGGTCAGCGACTTCATCTTTCCAACCGAAGACAAGCAAGAAAAGGGATAAAACTGACTACGGCCAGTATACATGCTGGCTCCGATCCTTGATGCTCTTCCTCACGTCGATCAGAAAGACATTGACCTGGGCATCTGACCAACCCAATCCCTTCCCAAACAAACGCATTACAAAACCCTCGAGGTTGATCAGCAAGTTGTTCATTTCGCAGGCTCCCAGAAATTTCAGCCGCTCATCTTTGGGCCATGGATTGCAGGGAAGTTTATACAGGACTTCCGTAACTTCTTCGAATCCTTGGGCTTCGAATTGAGCCTTCCACCGCATCGGATCATCGATAGGGGAACCGAACTTTGCGCAAGACGCTCTTAGGTTGTCTGAAAAGGCTTTAAAGGCACTATCTTCAGGTAAAGAATCGTCATCAGATGTAAGAACGCCCATGACGCATTGAAATTCAACCCAGCCGCCTGGTTTGACATGACTTGCGGAGATGAAAAGTCAGTACTTCCGTTGAAGCCGTCGGGTTGGGCCCGCGGATTGGCCCTTGCTTACTTGTAGCATTGACTAATCAGTTTCGGAAAGTCGCGAATAGATGCAATCGGATCTCGGCAAAATATGAAATCGAAGTGATTGTCCTTCCATGTCCATGGCTGTTCTATATCATCGAGCTCGAATCGACAATTTGGAGGGACCCTGATTGAATAAGATTAGGAAACCATATCTGATAATGGTCATGGAGGCTCACCATCCGGGCTGGGTAGGCGCAATGTCCACTCCTGTTACCTGAACATTGCTCAGCATGCTGCTAAGGCCCAAGACCCAAAGGCACACGATCGTACCTCAGCAGACGGAAACTGATCCGCAATGTCGATACTCCAGATGCCTGAGTCGTCATTGAGCGATGTGATCATCTATACTTTGGGACAGTCCCGTGACATACCAGTACCGCAGCCTAATTCTAGAATTCTGTGTGGCTCGACAATCGGAGCTAGAAATCGTTTCTTCTCCAGAAGAACAAAATATTTCGCGTGGGCCATGTCGATGCGGTCCAGCTCCATATCGTCGATCGGGAGGCCATACTCTAAGAAACGTTAATCAGTGCCCTGTGAATAGTCGAACTCGATAAATGCCATATTCTACCTTCTTTTCCATAAACTGCATAAGTCCTGCCACCTTCAGCGACCTGTCCTCGCATTATAGTCGAGCTGATGGAGCCCAGAGAGCTTATATTTGAACCAGCATCGATGCCCTTTGTCGGAATGGTCAGAACGGTTCAACTCTTATGAATGTGGTCTCGAAGTCCTATGTCGTTCACTTCTCTGCCCTTACCTCATCATCGAATTCCTCTCCCACGGTGTTCTAATGTGTTATCAAGTGTTAGTCTCATAGACACGCGCCAGTGGTAAATGGCATAAGTTCAGGACTCATATTTGGCGGAACCACATGTGAAGACCTACCTCATCTGGCTCAATAACGTTCTGAGGACTCTGACCTTCCGATGTTGCGTCGTACATGGCTGCTATAGCTCGGGTGACGAAGGATGACCACGGCCACAGTCAAGTCAAGATTGGGTGGAGAAGCATGCAGTCACAAGAAGATCACATCGCATCAGATCAGATCAGACCGAGATCGTAGCTATATATGAACCAGATACTAACACCCGGCCACAGGGTCAACACATTCTAGAAGGGTGAGAGATGACGAAAATTGTCACACAAGTGCCACCAAAGAGAGTTGCAAATTAAAAACGTTATTCCCGAATATGGTATGGGTTACAGCGCTCTTCGAGGATCATGCTCGTACCCTGAGTCGCCCATAATTATGGTTCGACCTATCAGAGCAAGACCTCACACTCTCAGTGAAGAGAAAGTCATGCTACAGCAGCGGTGATTGACCATCGGCTGGTCATCCTTAAGAGGTATAGCAAGGGCATCGCAGTCACGTAACCAAAAGCTGCATACCAAGCTTCATGTATGGGAGAACATACCTAGGTAGCAGCAGGCAAGAGCTACGACAATGCGGACGCCAAGGGCGGTTGTATCTTTGTTGCTTGTGGTTGAGACAATCTAGCGTAGGTCCATCACGCCTGCGACAGTTCCAGTACCCACCATAAAGAGCTTTGCGCCTGCCTCTATGGAGGGGTCGATACGTATTCATCGCTTGGAGCAGTTGAGCGTACAGAACTTGACTCAATCCTCGAATGAAAACGGCCCCAAGAGGATACTTCAGAGTAGCAGAGAAGCAGGGGAAGAAGATTCATTCCTGAATAGTATATTGGTGACGGCCCGCCAATGGGACTATTATAGTTCGTGGCACGTTGTCTTCCGTGTGGGTTGCATGGGCCTTCGTCCGGACTCCCCGATAGGGTAGAGCCTCATAGCACGTCGCTGGTAGTCGGAAAAGCCGAAGTTTGATGGTGCCGAACACCCACAAGCGGTTCCAGGATTCGACAAGGAATATCCACGTGACAGATGAACAATATTCGTACTATGTAACGCAAAAAAGATATCGTCAGACTAGGGGCAAGAAGCGGTCCTTGCAGAGTTGAGGGTGCCCACAAGGTGCCCGCCCATAAGTTGCCGACTGGTTGGTGGGGTTGTCCTCTGTATATCTTGGGCGGTGTCATGCCACTATTTACGCACATCAATCTACCTATTGTCCGCTCTTACCTAACAGTCGTTTCATGAGCGGAATGTCTCAAGAACAGACAGGAACAGTTAAGTTCCTTCGGCGGTGCCCTCAGCTTGACCACCGTGCCCAGCAAATCACTGCCTCGTAGATTTGATCTACAGTACAATTGAAATCAGTCGAGCCCACCTCCCTTATCAAGAGCCCCGTAGCTGTCCACTGTTTAGCCTCTAATACATACTCTGAGTAGTACATAGTACGATATACAAGCTACCACAGCACGAGGGGTATCTCGGTATTCGAGCACGTAGGTACCGTAGCCTACTACCCCAGTAGGTAAGTCTGCTATGCAAATCACAACAAGTTCAGATAAGAGGGGTTGCGTGGGGTTCTGAGAGACTTACATATGCACGAGCTCCCTCAAGAGAGGACTGTAGCTCTTGTCTTTCCGAGTTACCCATTTCAGCAGAAACAATCATCTCTAATCTGTCGCTCTTGAACTGCGCCTGCTTGCAATGGCGGACAACATCGATGTCGATAAGGCCATAGAAGAGGCGGAAAAGCTTGTGGCCTCTCTAAAAAGCTTCAAAGAGAGTGGTGATACCGCGCAGCACTTGGCCATCCTCTCTCAATCCGACAAAGTGCGCAAGGTGCTGGAGAGCCCCTACGACACATGTACTCGCCTTTTCGAACATCTGACCGTTTCTGGAGCACTTTATGTATTGATCATGACCGGGGCTTTACAAAAGCTGCCCGTAGGGACCGGAATTAGCGCAGCCGATCTTGCCGCTCAAGTAAATGTCGACGAATCTATCATCACACGGGCAATGCGCTGCATTATCTGGGCTGGGATTGCGGCCGAAACGGAAGAATCGGATGTTTATACCCACAACAGCTTATCGCAGGCCTTCCTCCCTCCGAACATTGGATCATTCTTCATGGTCTGCATGGACTTCATAAGAACCTGGGCAAAACTGCCCGAATATGTGAAAGCGCACGAAATAGGGGAGCTTTACGATCAAAAGAAATCGCCTTTTGCATTTATGCAAGGCAAAGAAGGCTTGACATACTATGAAGTATTAGCCCTGAATCCAGAAGAACGTCACTTTTGGAATGTGGCGATGGTACAAATCGAGAAGAGTATGCCTATCCTCGGAATGTTTCCATTTGATTCATTGAAAGAACAAGTTGCCAAAGAGCCCGATCGACCTTTCATTGTCGATGTCGCTGGTGGCAGAGGACAGGACCTACTGGCTATCCAGAAAGAGTTTGGCCCTATTGGAAAGTTGATATTGCAGGACTTGCCCATCGTGATCAATTCATTGAAACCTGAAGATATTCCCGGGATTGAAGGCATGGAATATGATTTCTATACCCCTCAACCAATCAAGAGTCAGTGACTGACCGACTTCTGGCTCCAAGACGAATACTGACATCTGTCATAGACGCCCATGTTTACCTAATGCGACGAGTCATGCATGATTATTATACTCCTGTGTGTATCAAAATCTTGAAAAGTGTTGTACCAGCTATGGGCCCAGACTCAAGACTGATCATTTGCGACATGTTGCTTCCGGATCGTGTCGAAGTTGGAGGTCCAATGGAGCCTTACTGGCTAGATTTCTCTCTATTGTGTATCAGCGGCATAGAGAAGACGTTGAAGGAGTTTAACGAGATTTTTGATGCTGTCGGGCTTGAGCTCGTGAAGGTCTGGCCTTCCAAGATCAACCGAGTTGCCATGTTGGAAACGCGTCGGAAGATGACCTAAGTAATGATAACGATCCCTTGCAGGAGCAGAGCAACCTGAGCAGTAGGCTGAGACACTATGGTGAAGTAGTATACTGGACATAATAATATCGCAAAGCGGATATATCGGAGCCTGTTCACCATGGAAAACTATCGTAAATTGAAAGTATTGACTCTTGTTGCTCTCCACGGATCTCCCATCGCCATAACTCTCTAAATTTTTCCGTTTCCAAATGACGACTTGAGTATGCTCTTCTCAGGCGGGGTAACCTACATCCATGTCGATCCCATACTGGTTGAATATTAAACCTCTCTAGAGCAAAATCAAGTTTCTTTGAGGTGAACATGCCTCGTATCATTGCATTTTACGGAGGCAAGTCCCCCGATCCTGATTGGGAACTCCCTTCGTATATTGCCCCGTACTGCGCAGTATATGGACCGCTCTGCTACATCAGAAAATCAAATCCCAAACACCAAAACCGTATACACGTATATTGAGTAAGCCAACACTAGACTACACTAAAACGGCATCTTTAATAACTTATTTAAATTTAAGATGATTATATAGTTATATATTTTTATAAAAGAATCTATTTTTTAGTAGGGTAATCTATTTATATAAATTATTAAGGATAAAACTAAATAATTAGGGTTTTATAACGGAAAAAATCATTTTAGACACTAGATTTTTACGATTTCTAAATAAAACCCTGATTATTTAGTTTTATCTTTGATAATTTATATTATTCAAAAAAATCATTAAATTATCTTAAAATTTCTAGTAAGTAAGTTTTCAAAAGTGTCGTTTTAATATGGTTTAGTGTTATTTCATTCAGTGATGTTAGGACTACCAAAGTATCAAGCAGTCAGACCAATAAC